>ONZH01001017.1:0-33852 GCA_900303285.1 Rhinella marina
CTCCAGCCTGAACAGCCTTCACAGTGCGGCCGCAGGGGAATCTGTACAGTACACAGAGGTGTATGAGTGTATGGATTGCAAAGCACGATAGGCACTTATACTTTAGGTAACTATTTCTCTAGAAAAAAGTAAAAAAAAAAAAAATATTAAGCATATTATTTACCTCTCATGCAGAATAGGTTTTAATAAAGTTTACCCAAAGGTTTAGGTGCACTTTAACAATGTAAATCATTGGTCTTATTTTATTAACTCTACCTCATTAAAACTCAGCTTCCGTGCAGTATGCAAATGTTTAGACTCCCTTCATGCTCGTTTACACCAACTGCATGGACTACATTGGAGATAGCAAAACGAATTTGACAGGTTTGAGATTCACACATTTACATTTTACAGAATCAATGGAGAACAGAAGCTTTATAGATTCTCTAAATCCTAGACATGATACAGTCAGTAATTTCTGCACAAATCTCATTCATGCAGTCTATTTGAACAAGACAAACAAATCCTCAATGCATGCACGCGATTCACTTTAGAAAATGTATGTGTCAGATATTTAATACAACAACAAAAAAATACCTGAAAATTCAGCTTGAGCTCAAAATAAGGTGACGGTGTTTCCCTAATACCTTTCAAAATCTTACCTTGACTTCTGTGTTACAGAAATTTCCGATTCTGCTAAAGAAGTACACGGACAAATGCTGTGGAAAAGAGGTCCAGATGTTCATGATGGAAGTCACATAGGATAGGTCATCATTTAAAGATTTGATGTTGGACCCAATGCTAAAAGGGTTGCCCAATACTTTTGTACTGATGGCTTATGCTCAGGACAAGCCATCATTTTCTGATTGGCAGGGGGCCTACACAGCCCCCCTGCTGGTTAGTTATTCTAGAATGGCTTGGGCATTGATTCTGCACATCTCTGTTCATTGTAGTGGATGGAGCTGGTTACTGCAGCACTGTTACCATTCACCTCAGTTGGAGCAGCACTACCATAACCAGCTCTGTCCACTACACAATAGATGGCAGGTGTGGAGTTTCATTGCCAGATCTCCTCCTGAGGATAGGCCATCAATATTAAAGTCCCGGACAACCCCTTTAACAGTTGAACTTCTAATGTTTACTAAAAGTATTTTCAGTTAAAGAGGATATGTTACCAGATTTCACAATATAAATTGCATACATTTTTAAACGGCTCTCTGTAAAACAGATGAGACTGGTGTACTTACTGTACTTTGAAAATCCACTACAGAGTTGCTGTGTAATCCTTTTAGAAACTTTTACAGCTCGAAATGAACTCATAAAATACTTATTTCAGTATCAGGTAGAAACATTTTCAAAATAGATTATATAGCCATTCTGCCATGGATTTTCAAAGTAAGTACAGCAGCTTCATCAGGTCTAAGAGATCTGTTTAATAATATATGCAGTTTGTATTGAGAAATCTGTTGACAGATCCTCTTTATTACAATGGGTCCTCTGATTCTCATCTCTTAGCTAGAGTAGCGATTGGATCTAAGGAGGTTCCAAAGAAAGACCTGTTCTATTCTGCATTACACAGACAGCCCATTAAACTGAATGAGCACTGCTTGCTTTCTCCTGTGATGGCGATACAGGGAAATTATACACTTACTGCCAGGTTTCCCCACAGAAAACAACTGAGCATGGGGAGTCACAGCAAGGGATACCTCATCATCTGCTTATTGTCAATGGACCCTTATAACAAGTGGGGATTGTTAAAAGCAGAGTACCCATTAAGGTGACTTTTTCAATCTTTTTCTTTCTCCAGGATCTGATAACAAGAGCTAAAGTTACATTTAAAATACAGTATGTTTACCTGGCCTAATAAACAAGGTATTCAATAGAAGAGTCTCTGTTTTACAAACTTGAACTACTTTGAGTGAATGATTTTTTGTACGTGGTTCTTTTTATCATAAACTCTAATGCATTATCCTGCTGTCTTGTAGCATGTTTAGCATGCTGATAAACCATATAAAAATAAAGGTTAGAAAAGCAATTTCAGAGCCATTTTTATTTTAAAAGAATAAATGTTTGCCTAGTACAGCTGGCTGCCTGGAAGCAGCTTGTGGCCTTCATGTGCTTCATGTTCCTTAGGGTGAATTGTCCTCCTTAGGATAATGACCAGACATGAGCACTTTAATTTCACCCTAATCCTCTGCTATGATCACCTTTTATACCTTTTCCATCTTTAAATGTTATCACTAGAGATGAGCGAATCATTAAAAAAATTATTTGCCGAACATTCGCCGAACTTTTCCTAAAATTCGTATATTCGACGAATAGATTCGCTTTATTTGCGTACAAAATATACGTTATTATGTGCTATTAGCGAACATTCGCTAACTAATAACGAACGTTCATTTACAAAATGTACACTTCTTAGAAGACGTACGCATGTGCGTACAAATAGCTTACGAATCTCAGCGTACTATTGTCTAAGCGATTACGTAATACGCAGGGACGTACGAGGAGAGGCCGTGGCGTGCACTCCTCAGAGGCAGAGCGAATATTCGAGACATATATATGGTAAAGTGCAAATACATTATTATAGGTATAATATAAAAATTTTAAATATCACCTACCTAGTATGCTCAAGTACACGTTTAAGTCTCTTTTCTTCTGACGCTTGTCATAGAACTGGAGCAGAGTCCCAAACTCAGTCGCAATTTGTAATCCACATAGGTAAAATTGTAATCCAAATGGGTAAAAAAAAAAGCAGCAAAGGTTCCTTAAAAAACCCTCTTTCAAGGGGCTCCCCAAATAACCTGAAAAGGGGGAAAAAGGGATGAGGCGCACGAATGCGCAACTTAATTTCCTGAATTGCCTCATCATCCTCCCGCGCTGGAGAAAGGGGCGGAACTACCAGGGAGGAGTCTGCATCGCTGAATTAAATTCGTACGCAACAGCGTATAGAGTAACTACCAGAGAAAAGTCTGCATCGCTGAATTGAATTCGTACGCGACAGCGTATAGAGTAAATTATACGTAGAATAGCATATAATTTATAGGATACACTACATAGCGAATGCGTACAAAAGCGAAGCGAATCACCTAATATTCGGATTCGCTTCGCAGCTGAAAAATCCCAAGATTCGATACGAATCTACGAAGCGGCGAATAGATTCGCTCATCTCTAGTTATCACATGTGTCTATATTTATGTATAATAGTGATATAATAGTATAATAGTGATGAGCAGTTGTGTAACTGGAAATGACTGGGCCCCACAGAAAATTTTTGAATGCCCCCCCCCCCCAGCAAACTTCTTCGCAACTTTCTCCTCCTATGCAACTCCCATTTCTGTGGCTAGTCAAGATAACACTCTCAGACCACGCCCCGCAGCTACTCCATCCTTTTCCTAGAGTTTCACTGTATTTATCGTCATAAACATTAACATCTTTTAGTCCTCCTCCTGGGTGGTCACCTTCTGAGTTTGGGTCCCAAAACAGCTGCTTCCCCTATAGCTAAGACCCTGGTAAGCAAATAAATTCATATGAAAAGTTGCTAAAAAGACCCCCTCTCCCCCTTGATTGACAGGGCCAGATATTTTGCCTGGCCCTGTCAATCTCTTCCCTTTACCATTGCTCCAAGTAGCTGAGGCAGCGCAGATGTCGACCATCTTTCTTCCACAGGGTAGAGAAATGACATTTAAAGGGATTATTCCATCTTGTCTTTTCACAGTCTAGATGGAAATAACCAAAGTGAATGCTGGCCAGGAGAAGTGGACTTACAGAAACATCTGAGCAACCAATGCTCTGCTGTTTCCATAACTCCCATAGCAATGAAGGTGAGCATGAGCTATGGGAATAGTGTATCTTGCTGTGCATAGTTCTCATTGTTTGCACAGCTCTCATTCACTGCTATGAGACAGAAAGAGCACGGTGCCAGTCAGCCATTTCCACTTCTCCACCTATCCTGGCTGGCGCCTAATAATAAATAAGCGCCACCATATTCCGCAGCGCTTTACAAAATCATAGGGTTCTTGTACAATACAAAAATGACTGGCTAATATACAACTGAAACACTAGGAGTGAGGGCCCTGCTCGCAAGAGCTTACAATCTATGAGGAATAGGGGGTGACACATAAGATAGTTTACTTTAGTTATTCCAATCTCGACCATGAAAGGCCAAGGTGGGACACTTTAAGAGTGTCTATTGACCGGTCACCGAATTGCTTGTATATTACTTTTATAGATTGATACATGTATGTTTTTGAAAAAAAAAATGTTTTAAAGATTATTTTCAGAAATAAATGCGATAAAAAATTAAGTAGAATTGAAGCAATTATCCGCGCAGGTTGACTTACAATGGACTATAATGTACATTTGCTTGATTTTTCAAGAACAGGAGTGCTGGTATTGTAATACTAATATTTCATGTATATCATGTACTCCTGAAGGGAACCTGTCGCATTGAACATTGTGTCTGATCTGAAGGCAGCATAGAGCAGGAGGAGCTGAGCGCTCATTCTGGGTGTTTGAAGTCCAAGAGGCGGTCCTATCAGTGACTGACAGCCTGCCCTCAATGACTAAGTATACAGATATAGCTGTCAATCACTGATCGGACCGTCTCCAGGACTTCAAAGCCCAGAATGAGCAGGAATTTAAATGAATGAAGTTATACTGAATAATTTACCAACAAACTATATATCAATCTGCTCAGCTCCTCCAGCTCTATAATATACTGCTTGCAGATTAATTCACATTTTCATGGTGACAGGTTCCCTTTAACTGCCTGACTTTTAAAAATAACAATTTTCTATTTACACACCAGTGCTTTGCTTTTGGATGCCCCTGCATAAGAACATCTAATCTATGAAAACTATACTGCGCTATTAAGCCGAACTAGGTCGCTATAAATTTTTAGTTCTTTTCTTAAGCGGATAAGTTAATGTCTGATGGCTTGGAGACTGAGTAGTTTTAGGGTTGATCCAGCAGAGATATTAATTGCAAAGTGTTCTCACTGCCAAAAGCATTTTAGAAAACAACAAAGGCATAAATAAAGCCAGCGTATACCCTTGGAGAAAAACAACAATGAAATGAAATCCCTCAAAAGGAGAGAAAGAACAAACATATATTGAGAAATAGTAAATGTTGTTTATGTTGCCTTCACTTGTTTAATGGGTTCTAGCAATTCACCAGATGTAGTGAACAGAACGCCAAACTTTCTTTAGAAGTTGATGTTGCCCATTTTAAAATCTGAAGTTTTGTAAATGATCATTTTTGGGGGCAAAAAAAGAAAACTGTGAAACAAAAATTACAAATACATATTCAGTAAACAGCTCCTCTATCCAAGTTATCAGTGTTATCTTCAGTGCATCTCCATCCAGAACTTAGGGCTCATTCGCATGAACGTGTGCAGTCTGTGGGCACCGTCTGTATGGCTTGCTTTGATGAATGCAGACCCATTCAACTTGAAAATAGAACATGTTCAGTACACAGCTCCTCTATCCAAGTTATCAGTGTTATCTTCAGTGCATCTCCTTCCAGAACTTAGGGCTCATACACACAAATCTGTGGCGCCTCTGTGCCGTGCATTGGGGACCACAAATTGAGGTCCCCAATGCACGGGCACCGTCTGTATGGCCTAGGCTGATGGATGCAGATCTATTCAACTTCAATGGGTCTGCAATCCGTCTGCACCACAAAATAGAGCATATTTTATTTTTTTGCAGTGTAATGTAGGCGCTCCATAGTGCTTCCATGGCCTTCTGCTCCGCATCTTCCGGATCGCCAACCCATTTAGGTGAATGAGTCTGCATCCGTGATACGGTGTGCACAAGGCCGGTGCCTGTATATTGGGGACTCTATTTGCGGGTCACAATACGGACACGACCAGCCCTTTGCAAGCAAACATCAGCTCTGACCAGATGTAATTTTTTCTCTACAATAAATTTATCAAGAGGGTATGTGCCCTGCTGATGAATCAGGTGCTAGCTGCTCTTGAGAAGACACTGACACAACCATATGTAGTTTGAGCTATGAGCTATACCATTCTACTGTATACATGTACACAGTGTTAGAAAATTATACAAATACTAAAAAAATAAAAACTGGAATACCTCTTCTGTAGAGCCTTAGAAGTAATACAAGGCAGCATGGTGGTTCTGTGGTTAGCACTGGTGCCTTGCAACACTGGGGTCCTAGGTTTGAATCAGACCATGAACAACATCTGCATGGAGTTTGTAATTTATCATGTGATTACTCTGGTTTCCTCCCACACTCCAAAGACATACTGATAGGGAATGTAGATTGTGAGCCCCATTGGAGACAGTTAGATGCTAATGTCTGTAAAGCTCTGTGGAATATAGTAGCACAAAATAAATAAATGCTCTGTGGGAAATCATATGCAAAAGAGGTATCTCCCAGAAAAAGGGAACTATCCTCCAGTGCCATCTAATTGGAAGGAACTTCAACTCTAATCAGCCAGAATCCTATTGAGGCAAGCATTTCAAAACAGCTGTCTGTGGATGGATATTTAGTTGACCATTTTCTCTTGTCATATTCCAAGACATCTAATTGTTGAACATTGACTCTTAGGGATCCCCATCCAACAGTTGGCCATAATGAATTGGTCCTTATTCTGTGCGTGAAACCTCCCTCCAGTTTACAAAGCTGACAAGATACCTGCAGAAAATAGGAGATGTCAAATTATTGTGGTCGCCCTAAAGGCCAGTTGAAACAGATGAATAATTCAGGATACTTTTTATAGAGAGTCACTAAAAAGTGTTGTGTTTATAATAATCTGATTATATGTCATACATGTAAATTACATACATGTAAGATAACTTGGATGTAAATTACATGCATGTAAGATAACTTGGATGTTATTATTGTAAATTTCGACATTCTTTTGCTTTGGACAATGTTATGTTGGCTTTAAAGGGTTATTTCCACCTCAGCCTTCCATGGCTGAAATGGGAATAACCTGTAAAAGTGCCAGCTCGGGAACCAGAGTTACGGAAACATCCGAGTCTGCTGTGCTATGTGGTTTAGGCAACTGCTATAGCAGTGAATGGGAGCTAAGCAAACGGCATAGTACAGCATGCTGCACTGTTTCCCAGGCCCTGACTAGCTGAATGGGGGAACAGGCAAGTCCCCCGATGGGCATCTGACAAAGATGGGCCCCCAGTCCCCCAGCATAGCTTCTCACCCAGCCTATATCCATAAAAAATTGGGTAAATTATTAAACACACTGCACAATTTATTATTATAGATGCATCAGGTGGCTAAGATGAATTCTAGGTACAAAGGCAGGCCAACCAGTATTCCCTTTCTTCGAGGGACCCACCTTCTAGAAGCTGCTGCATGGAACCCCTTAATCAATCACTTTGAGTGTCTTGTTGTTGACTGCCATTATGTGAGCAGGTAGTATTTGCATGTAACTGTATTGTGGACACCTAGAAATAATTTAACTGGTGAGCCCTAGGCACCCCAGTCTGATACCGCTGGTCCCTGTAACTTGGGAGTTAGGAAAACTTTTTGCGTAGGTCCCATTCATTATTATGGCATTAAAAGAAATAGCGGAGAACAGTCTGCTCTCTGCCTTTTCAGTAACTCCTAAATAACATCTTGGGGAATAAGAAGGGAATAACGAATAACCTTTACATTTTATATATATATATATATATATATATATATATATTATATATATATATATACATATACACACTGTGTGTATAAATATTCTTAAAAGGAGCAATAAAGCCTTGATACATGATAAATGGCTGTTTCTTTTTTCTACAACTCATGGACAAGTCACTTTCTAAAGCTTTGTAGATCAAATGTCAGTGTTCAACAAGCTGTCAGAATGTGTCAGAATCATTTTTCCAAACCAGTGAAACGTCAGCTATACAGTGATAGATTTACACATTTTAGGGAGTAAAAATAAAACATTTTGATATAGTAAGAGTTTGTGTGATGATACCCATAAACCATTATAAGATATGACAGGTTAAAAAGTCCTATCCTGTCTGGAGAGGATATCTGGGTCACCTTGAACCAACACATACTCTGCAAATGTGTCATTTGAGGTCCAAGTGCTAGATGCCCATAAGAAAGCAAATTGCTGGGAATCAATAAAGTATAAAATTTGTCTAGAAGTATATATTAAAAAGTTTTCTATAAATGCACTAACCACAGAAAGACTAGTTTCACACATGCAACAGCAATCTGGCAGGTTGTCTCAGCACAGAACAGCTCTCTGGATCCGGCATAGCCGGATAGTGCCGCGTGTCCGCCGGACACCATTCAGTACAATAGGAACCGGATGGGATCTGGACACTCCCTGGCATAAATGCCCGGTTTTGGCCAGTCAAAAACTGCTGCATGCAATGGTTTTATAGTCAATGGGGTCCAGCAGGCAAGCGCCACTATGCCTATTCCAGGGAGAGCTGGCGGGCTGTTCCCTGCCGAAACTGCCTACACTAAAGCTGTCTATAATCTTGAGGATATAGAGTAGTTTCATAGAAGGATTTTGACCATGCGGCAAAAAACACTCTTGAAAACAAACTTGGTTTTGCTGTGATTGCTGTGGTCTTGTGATGTGGTTATTGGCCATGCAGTGTCAGGTTCTGTCACTTGTGCGGGGATAAGTGAAGCCCTGAGCTAAAACCCAACCTCTGACCCTGCCTACTTGCACGACCCGTCCTAGGCAATGGCATACAACTAGTCGACGGCCCCTAACCTGGGTACATGCTGGGGCGTACTGGGACGGGAACACCAGGAGAACACAATAAACAAACAACAGAACAGACACGAGAGGTCACCAAGCAAAGGGTCAAACCGGGAGGTCACATCAAAGCCAAAGGAGCGAGCAGGAACAAGGTCAAACGAACAAGCCGAAGTCAAAACCAGGAGGTAGCGCGATGCAAAAGGATGAGACGGGGAACGTAGTCGAATACACAAGTAGAGGTTGAGTTCAATAGTCACAGAAGATCAAATTGCAAGCTCTGAAAGAAAGACCAATCACAGGCAACCTGTAGCCTCAGGCTGCCTGTTTAAATAGGCCTTCAAGTAGGTCACGTGATGAAGCAGCGTCACGTGACCTAATTCAAACACTGGAACAGCTGAGCGCTGGCTTTCCTGCCAACGCCCAAAGATCCAGGTAGGTCAAGTGACATGGCCAGCGTCATGCGACCTAAAACAGAAATAATTCACAACTGAGTACTGGCCTCCCTGCCAGCGCTCAGAACCCTGCCCGCTCGTTGTCTATGGAGGTGGGGAGGACGCCTGCCACACTGAGCCTGAATGCGCGCCGGGTCCTCCGTGCCCTGTTGTCATAGAGACGAGGACGCACATCGCACATCCAGCACAGCAGCAGGAGTCCGGCGGCACTGCACAGAGGAAGTGCGTCGCCGACTCCCCGTGACATGCAGTTTATACAAGTGAAATACGATTATGTTACATAATTATGTTACAATGCATGGCAGGTAACCACATCACAAAACCGCAGCAAACCCTGTAAAACCGAACAAATTAACACCTTTTAAATGCAATTTTGACTGTGTGGTTAAAACATCTCATCTAAATATATTCTTGCACAGCTGTTAGTAAAATATAAACCTAATATAGAAGCTCCATTAATGGATGGTGCTTGCCATGATTGAAAAAAAATCATAGCATGTACAATCACGCTCTGATTTTCCTTCAAGATACAAGATTTGTTTTTTTTGTTATACTGAGGAGCTTTACTAGTTCAGTGTCAGTGTGTGCTGAGCGACAGGCAGAGAAATCCTTTCTGCTAGTTGGCATTGTACGTATGGGTCATATACTGGCTTCACCTTCCTCCTCATTTGACTGCTCTGATGTCTTCTTATCACTTACGGTACTTTTGTTAGCTAATTCACCAAGTCACGGATTTTAATCCTAACTCTGCCTTCCTGAATTACTTCCTGATTACTTTTACATTAGCTGTACGTAAGCAGTGTGAGGTTTAAGGGTTTGTTCAGCCAGTAATATTGATGACCTATCCTCAGAATAGGTCATCAATGTCTGATCGATGGGGGTCTGACACCCGGCACCCCTCCAATCAGGTGTTTGAAGAGGAGGCAGTGCTCATATGAGCATTGCTTCCTCTTCAAGATTACACTTTATTTCATCTCGGAACTCTAGGTGGCATAGTGTAAACGCAAGTGTTTTTTACATGCAGTTGTAATTACTTTGCGCCTCCTCCTCTTCAAACAGCTGATCGGCAGGGTTTCTGGGGGTCAGACCCCCATGATCAGATATTGATAATTTACCCTCCTTCACATGGGCGTTGTTGTGAATATGGCACTGTTTAAGGTAGAGTTTATGTCTAAGATACCACCAGCTGGACAGCTAAAGACTCAACAGATGGACACATACTTGCCTCATCTGCAGGGAGCCCAAAGTTTTCCCTCCCATTTTGGCAGACACGCAAACATTACATACAGTCAGTGGCGTAGCGTGGGGGGGCCAGGGGGGCCGTTGCCCCGGGCGCAAACTTACAGGGGGCGCCAGGCAGCAAGTACTTGAATGAGGGCCAAGGGAGCCTATGGCAGTAGAGCGATTGTAGTGACTAGAATGTAGTTGCTCCTGGTAGGTATGATGTCAGGGTGAGGGGAGGAGTCTAGTCATCCAGGGGGCGGAGCCTCAAGCTTTTCTGCACGTTCGACAGAGCAGGATGTTGGAGAGAGGAGCTGAAGCTGCAGGTCAGTATATAGAAAGAATGAATGTTATTTTTACTTGGGGGCCTTTTTGCAGGGGCTGAAGGGAGGAGGAATAATGCTTGTACTGGAGACTGCATGTTAGAGGGGTCTGAAGGGGGGGTGATATTATTTACATGGGACTGTATGCTGGAGGGGCTAAAGGCAGGTGAGGTGATATTATTTTACATGGGACTGTTTGCTAGAAGGCTGAAGGCATGGGGTGTGATGAATTTTAGCATCCGACAGAAAAAAACACTGTCCGTAAAGATTGTTGCCGAATCCAGAATCCTGCACTGCACATGCGTGCGCACTGCGCAGTGCCAGGAGACAAGAGCCGATGCTGGGTAAGAGAGAAGAAGACCTGTGACTGAGGTTAGGGGGAGGAGTCCCACCAATGAAAATGCGGCAAATCTTTTTCTTTCCCGCTCCCGGGCAGTCAGAGATGACATGGAGACTGCGGGTGGGCCTGGTGGGAGTCGGGACTGTGCAGCTTCGGGCAGCGGAGGTGTGAATCTGAGTGCAGCGCAGGCAATCTGAGCCTAGTGAGTAAGCCCTGCGGGGTTAGGTATCCACCCTGGCTGTAGTGTCACATCTCCCCAGTGTTCATGCGCTGTCATGACTCCAGCCTGAGTTTCAACTACTTTAAACTACTGGGCAGTGGCGTAGCTATCGGGGAAGCAGGGGAAGCGGCTGCTTCGGGGCCCGAGCTGAGAAGGGGCCCGGGAGCAGCAGCAGAGGGATATGGCCCTATTAAAGGCCCTATTAAATTCATTTATTTATTTTATTTGGCTCTCCCTGCCGGTGGTGGTGGTGGGTTCCTACTGCTGCAACCTCTAATGAAACGAGGAGAGGGGAGAGAGGGATTCTCCTACCTCTCCTCTGCGCTGCTGCACTTTATCTGATTGGTGGAGCAGCAGTGGGCGGAAACTGCTGCTCCACCAGTCATTTAGATGGACCCTGGACAAGTGGACATGCTCTGTTATTCCGCCTGCACGGCTGCCCGCCCAGCCGCATCGCACATTTGTACGGCCGCCCGCCCTCTCGCCCAGCCGTGCAGTACAAGTGAATGGCTTACCGCCCTCCTGCCCAGCCTCAAGGTTGTATGGTCCCCCGGCCTCCTGCTCAGCCGCACGTTTTTATGGCCCCGCCACCTGCCCAGCCGCATGATTGTATGGCCGCCCGTGCTCCTGCTCAGCCTCACGTTATTGTGGCCCTGGCCTCCCGCCCAGCCACCAGCCAAGCTGTAGTTTGAATTGCCGCCCACCACCCACCTCTGAGAACCGCTGTTGCCTGCCGGCAAGCCAAAGCCAGGGCCCTCCTGTTTCAGACTCCCTGCCAGCTTTGGTGAGTCTGATACCCTGGACTGTGCCTCCCTCCCCTGGACTGTGCCCCCCTCCCCTGGACTGTGCCCCCCCTCCCCTGGACTGTGCCCCCTCCCCTGGACTGTGCCCCCCCCTGGACTGTGCCCCCCCTGGACTGTGCCCCTCCCCTGGACTGTGCCCCCCTCCCCTGCTGGACTGTGCCCCCCCTCCCCTGGACTGTGCCCCCCCTCCCCTGGACTGTGCCCCCCTCCACTGGACTGTGCCCCATACACTGGACTGTGCTCCCTAAACATACACCGTTGGCAGCACAGTACAACGGTATAAGGGGATACACCGTATTGTGCCTCCTACCCTGTACTATGCCCCAATATACCCTATAATGTGCCTCCTACCCTGTACTATGCCCCAATATACTTTATAATGTGCCTCCTACCTTGTACTATGGCCCCTTATACCCTATAATGTGCCTCTTACCTTGTACTATGCCCTCTTATACCCTCCATTGTGCCCCCTTATCATACCCTGTAATGTGCCCCCTTATACCCTATATCCAGTCACTGTATGGAGACATTATCCAGTCACTGTACGGTGGTGTTATCCAGTCACTGTATGGCGGTGTTATCCAGTCACTGTATGGTGGCGTTATCCAGTCACTGTATGGAGACATTATCCGGTCACTGTACGGTGGTGTTATCCGGTCACTGTATAGCGGTGTTATCCTGTCACTGTATGGCGGTGTTATCCGGTCACTGTATGGCGGTGTTATCCGGTCACTGTATGGCGGTGTTATCCAGTCACTGTATAGAGACGTTATCCGGTCACTGTATGGAGGTATTATCCAGTCACTGTATGGCGGCGTTATCCGGTCACTGTATGGCGGCATTATCCGGTCACTGTATGGAGACGTTATCCAGTCACTGTATGGTGGTGTTATCCGGTCACTGTATGGCGGCATTATCCGGTCACTGTATGCAGATGTTATCCAGTCACTGTATGGTGGTGTTATCCAGTCACTGTATGGTGGTGTTATCCAGTCACTGTATGGTGGTGTTATCCAGTCACTGTATGGTGGTGTTATCCAGTCACTGTATGGCGGCATTATCCGGTCACTGTATGGCGGCATTATCCAGTCACTGTATGGCGGCGTTATCCGGTCACTGTATGGTGGCGTTATCTGGTCACTGTATGGCGGGGTTATTATTTGGTTGTAGGGCTAATATATTTTCAGTATATACTGTGGATTCCAGTATATTATGCTGTAGTGTGGCCTGTATTTCCCAGTAGAGTAAATGAGCCTTGTAGAACACAGTCCACACCAGTGACCACCATGACCAGCCTTCTGTACTATAGCCTGCAGTACATGGCAGCCTCCCTTCTATGTCACCTCGCTCTACTGTGTACTAGTGCTTATTTTGGAACACTTAGGCTATATTCACACGTCCGTGGAGCATGGTCCGTGAAATCCCGGATCGTGCTCCTTCTGAGGGCAGGAGCGCACGGCGTCATTGGGCTCCTTCTGAGGGCAGGAGCGCACGGCGTCATTGGTTGCTATGACGCCGTGTGCTTCCTGAGGCCGCCGCTGTACAGTGATACACTCTATACGAGTGTGTACAGTGGCTCCTGCCTTCAGAAGAAGCACAGTCCGCGATTTCACGGATCGTCCCAGACCATGCTCCACGGATGTGTGAATTTAGCCTTAGACTGGGTTCACAGCACCTTTTTGCCTTGCTTTTAACATATACAAAAAACATATACATGAACGGATGACAGAAGACTAATGTCATATAGTGGCATATATAGGATTCCATTGTAAAAAAAAAAAAAAGTATACTTTTTTTTTTGCCGGACTCTGCAGAATACAAAAGCGTAGTGTCTTGCGTTTTTGTATCCCTTTTTTTCAACATATACAGTACTTCAAACAAATGGTAAAAAGGTGACATGAACCCACCCTTATATATGCGCACATTCATTGCCAGGATGGTCATGAAGAGGGGGCCCGTACAAAAATTTGCTGTGGGGCCCAGTCAGTTCTAGCTACGCCCCTGACAGGAACTCTACTGGGGGTATAAGGGGGGCTGTTTCAACTACTGGAAGACACTATAGGGGGCCATTTAAACTACTGAGGACACTACAGGGGAGCATTTACACTTATAGGGGCACTATAGGGGACCATTTAACCTACTGGAGAACCATAGGGGACCATTTAAGCTGCTGGGGGTGCTAAAGAGGGCTGTTTAAAACTGCGCTGGCCACTACAGGGGAGCATTTAAAGGGGTTATCCAGCCTCTAATATTGATTACCCATCCTCAGGATAGATCATCAATATCTGATCGGCGGCTAGAGGTGCTGAAGGCAGGGGAGTGATGCATTTTACATGGGACTGTATACTGGAGGGGCTGAAGGCAGGGGTAGTGATGTATTTTACATGGGACTGTATGCTAGATGGGCTGAAGGCCGGGGAGTGATGTATTTTACATGGGACTGTATGCTGGAGGGGCTGAAGGCAGGGGGAGTGATGTATTTTACATGGGGCTGTATGTTGGAGGGGCTGAAGGCAGGGGGAGTGATGTATTTTACATAGGACTGTATGTTGGAGGGGCCATAATTATTGCTATAATACAGAGGGGGCCATTATATATTATAATTATACAGAGGGCATTATACTTATGGGCAGGGGAGGGGAGGTCTGTTATCTGAAGATGATAGTAAAGTGAGGAATCTAAACATTTTTCTGTGAAACTTTGCAGAGACGAGACACGGCTGAAAGAAGGCATCATGGCGGTTCTATCTCTGAATGAAGACGCTGAGGAAAGAGTCTACATCACAGGAGACGTCACTGGATGGATGAGGTATGTGCTGCTGTATTCTACTGTATATAATAATGTCCATCCACATATCTGTTTTTGGGGGGAGGGAGAGAGGTGGATATAGAATTTAGCCCACACTGCCGAAGCCTGCCTCAGACCTCAGGTCACACAGTGTGTGTTCTGAATTCTGGGGCTTCACACCCATCTACTACATTATCTGTACTCAGAGAGTGATCACTGTGTTATCTATGGTGTTACATAGGACTGCAGGTGACATCTACTACATTATCTGTACTCAGAGAGTGATCACTGTGTTATTTGTAGTGTTACATAGGACTGCAGGTGACATCTACTACATTATCTGTACTCAGAGATTCATCACTGTGTTATCTGTGGTGTTACATAGGACTGCAGGTGAAATCTACTACATTATCTGTACTCAGAGAGCTATTACTGTGTTCTCTGTGGTGTTACATAGGACTGCAGATGACATCTACTACATTATCTGTACTCAGAGAGCTATAACTGTGTTATCTGTGGTGTTACATAGGACTGCAGGTGACATCTTATGCATTATTTGTAAAAAGGGGCGTAGTCACAGGTTGGGGGCAGGGGGCGCAATACTTGGCTTGCCCTGGGTGCTGGCAACCCACGCTATGCCACTGCATACATGTGAATTATTTTCTTGAGCCCATAGAATATGGTATATGGCATATTTTACACTTCTGCATACATGATAAATAGTGATGCACCTGAATGTCTTGAAATATTCTGCCATTTATGCACTGCTGAGTTTATAGCAATTTTTTTCTTAAAAGGAATCTGGCAGCTTATTTGACAATGACAAACCGCTAGGTAGGGGCTAGAGAAAGCATGAAAACATACCTTTTGTTGAGTTTTTATTGTCAGGAGTAGTGTGAATATGAAGTTTTATTCTGATAGATTTTGATCTTATTACATCAGCGGTCTGGGTTATTCATTGAACAACCACTACTCCTATTTTTGTCTTCATTACCACTCCCCTTCACACCTTGTTTTGTATTCTGAGGCATAACTGCTTCTAATTGCTAATCAGCTTCTGCTATAACACTTTGCTGCTGATCTCATTTCCTTGGCAGAGAATTGCAAGCTCCTTGCTTAAGTGTTTTTCTTTGTTTTCTGCCCATGTAATGACCTATTTACTGTTGTGACCCTCTGCTGCCAGCCCAGACCTCAGACCTGTTTCATGGATTCGCAAGAACTTTGCCTGCTCTGACCTTGGCCTGTTTCTGATTATGTATTTTGCCTGGTTCTCAGTGTCTTGACAAGTACACTGGGACTACTCCAGGAGATAGTGGTCTGGTGGTTCCCTGTAGCGAAGTCCAGAGTACAGGGAGTATAGTGGTTAAAGGGTGAATATTAGGGAGGCAATAGGATAATCCTCTTAGGGTTAGCCCAAAGTCAAACTAATTGGTTGACACAGTGGATCCACCCCCACTTCTATAATAGCTCCTTAGAGGGGTATTCCTATCTCAGAATCTTATGGTATATCCACAGGATATGCCACAAAACTCTGATAAATGTAGGTCCCACCTCTGAGACCTGCATCTATGTTAAGGATGGGATAAAAGTTACCAGCTGCAGCATAGAGAGGTGGACCCTTCATTTACTTCTATGGGATTTCCAAGAACAGCTAAGCACGATTGCTTGGCTACCCTTTAATGGAAGTGAATGGAGAGAACTGTGAATGTGCAAACACGTCTCCATACATTGCAGCAGGGGCGGATTGGCCATAGACCTTACAGGGAAATTTCCCGGTGGGCCGATGCCCAGGGGGCCGCCTGAGCCCTCCTCACGGCCAGCCAGTGGAAGTTTTTAGAGGTGTATTTTGTGCTACTGGCAGTATTTGGTGATGGACTGTGGTATTTGGCTCTGTTGGGTGGTATAATGTGTTGCAATATGGTATTGCTGGCTCTGCCTTCTATCAGTTTGGACCTGACTACAAAACGGGGCCACTTTTACTATTTTTCCCAGGGCCACTTTAAGTCTCCAGTCCACCCCTGCATTGCAGGCAGTAAACAAGCGGGTCCCATAAGTGGTCCTCACTTCTAGTGAACTTTAATGGCATATCCAGTGGATAAACCTTAAACGTCAGAAATGAGAATACCCCTTTAAGTGCATTGGAACACTGATGGTGAGGTGCAAACTACATACTCCCCACATACAGCCTTTTGATATACAAAGTGCACATTGACATCACATTAACCCCTTTATGCAGTGGACCGCCGCAAACTTTAACACCAGTTTTGATAAATCTCCACCACTAACTGACCGATTGATCCAAAAAGAGAGGCCAAGATGCCTTCCGTCTAGAGAATATCTCAGAGGCAGATCCATACTTTCGCTTACATCCTATCTATAAAGTCATAACACAGTCATTTCTATGTAAATCATATAAATGAATTAAAAAAAAACTACCAAACAGCACAGAAACACTAGAAATAGGCTAAGACACATAAATTCCCATGCAATATGCACTATCTAGGTGCTAACAGTCTAGTGGGACACTGCATATTGACCTGCTTCATATCCCCTTTTTTCTTCGCTGAGTGACACCTATAGCATTCAACCAGCAGACCACTACAGCTGTCACTCAGAACAGAGGGGAAGGATTGTGAAGTAGCTCAATGCAGAGAGCACTTCACAGTGAAGCTCTGCCTCCAGTTCACTTAAGAAGCAGAACCTGGCAGAATGAAAGTTCATATTCACACTACTCTTGAAAGCTCCAGAAAAGGTATGTTTGGACTTCTCTTCCCAGCCCATGCTTAGTGCTGAGAACAGTTAAGCATGGTCAGAACTGCTGACAGATTCCCTTTAAATGCTATTGCTTGTGCCAGGCAATCTTATCTACTGAAAATGAGATTTTGAGTATTTACAAGTGAAATGCAGCAAAGTAAATTGTAAAAGCAAAGAACATCTTTGTCACTTCCATCACTTCTCGCTAGAGCTGATGATTTATTAATCAGCAATCTAAACAGAGAACTAATGAAATTTCTCTCAGAAGACTGCCCAGGATTTCCTGCATGAGAGAAGCCAGAAAGTTACTAGAGAAAAAGGACATTCTTTTGTTTAGAAAAATTCTTGAAATATAGGTTCATATAACTTATTGATGAGTTAATTTTATTTACGAGTGTAGTTAACTTTATTTTTTGGAAGATCTTGATCCTGGGAACATAGTCAGAATAACCTGTAATATTATTATACTCCAGAAATACATCCAGACTAGAGTTGAGCGAATCCTAAAAGATTTGGGGGTTCGGAATTCGGCCCGAATCCCACCGCGGGATTCGTGGGTTCGGGCCGAATCACGAATCCCAATAAAGTCTATGGGAGACCCGAATATTTTTGCAGGGGCCAAAGGTTCTGCACAGTCAAGTTTGCCCCAACATGTGAAAACCTCAGAAAAAGATGGAAACACCTTGGAAATGGATAGGAAACACCACGGGCAGCATGTAGGGATGCCTCTGAGGCTCCCTAATTGCACCATTTTTTCTAAATCTGGCCAATAGTCTGGTGATGACCCCAAGGCAATTTTCAGGGACATGGTAATGGTGACCCACTTAAAAATGCTGCCTGACAACCTGGCGGTGAACCCCTGATTGTCTGTCTTTCAATAACATTGCAGTGTAAAGCATGGTGGTGAGCCTCAGTAATAAGATTGCAGTGTAAAGCATGGCGGTGAGCCTCAGTATGACTTTTTAGATGGAGATTGCATGTGGTCACATACTCCCTGGAACCCCACAGTCACCCCTTCTCTGATGTGCTACCCCAGAACATTCTCTGCCCCAATTCGCAAGACCTTTTGCAGTCTCAGTGTGCTGACAGTGGGGATTTACCAGTGTTGTCTGAGGAGGTGGTGGACAATGGTGAGACACAGGTGTCGGGGGGGGGGAGGTGAGCCACTTAAAAATGCTGCCTGACAACCTGGCGGTGAACCCCTGATTGTCTGTCTTTCAATAACATTGCAGTGTAAAGCATGGTGGTGAGCCTCAGTAATAAGATTGCAGTGGAAAGCATGGCGGTGAGCCTCAGTATGACTTTTTAGATGGAGATTGCATGTGGTCACGTACTCCCTGGAACCCCACAGTCACCCCTTCTCTGATGTGCTACCCCAGAACATTCTCTGCCCCAATTCGCAAGACCTTTTGCAGTCTCAGTGTGCTGACAGTGGGGATTTACCAGTGTTGTCTGAGGAGGTGGTGGACAATGGCGAGACACAGGTGTTGGGGGTGAGGTAGTTGTATGGGAAGCAAGTTACAGTGGGGACTCCTTGGGGGGACTTTCTCATGATGGGACATATTCAACTTGGGTGGATCAGACACAGGAACAGATGAATTTTAAGTGTGAAGCAACATCAGCACCACAACAGCTTGGGAGAGGCAGTGGGCATTGTGTTTAGAAAGGCTGATGGGCTTCCGTCAGTACTGTGTGTATAGAACCCCATGGCCTTTCATAAAAAATTTGGTTACAAAGCCGCATGACTCCTGAAAAATTGTTATTAGAAAGACGGATGACTTTCCTGAAAAATTGTTATTAGAAAGACGGATGACTTTCCTGAAAAATTGTTATTAGAAAGACGGATGACTTTCCTGAAAAATTGTTATTGGAAAGACGGATGACTTTCCTGAAAAATTGTTAGTAGAAAGCGCGATGACTTTCCTGAAAAATTGTTGCATATGCAACTCAGATGAAGAGGAGGAAGAAAGCAAACAATTTAGGAGGTAGCCTGAGGTGGGGATGAGAACTGGGGGGATATCCATGACCTGTTCATCTTGATGAACGTGAGGATGTCGGCGTTGTCGGTGGACAGGCGCGTCCGTTTGTCCGTAATGATACCCCCGGCGGCACTAAAAACCCTTTCAGATAGTACACTTGCAGCAGGGCAGACAAGCACCTCAAGAGCGTACTGCGCAAGTTCTGGCCACCTGTCCAGCTTGGCCAGCCAGTAATTATATGGCGTGGAGTTATCGGTCAGGACGTTGGTCTGGTCCGCGACATACTCCCTCACCATCTTGCGGTACTGTTCCGCCCTGCTCTGCCTGCCCTGTGGCTGTGTCGTACTGTCTTGCTGGGGTTTAAGAAACTTGGCAAAAGCATGGAATAGTATACCCCTGCCCTTGGCGCCTACACTGACTTTCCCCCTCCTCTCCTCTCCAACTTCGGCCACTGCAGTCCGCCCCCTGTTGCTCGATTGGTCTGGAAAGGCCTGTAGCAGTTTCTGAACCAGGGCCTTGTGGTAGAAAGTGACTCGGGTGCTCCTTTCCTCCACAGGTATTAGTTGGGCAAAGTTGTCCTTGTAGCGTGGGTCAAGGAGGGTGTACACCCAATAGTCATTGGTGGACAGTATCCTCTTGACCCGGGGATCACCACAAAGACAGCCAAGCATAAATTGTGCCATGTGCCCTACTGTGCCAACACGCAAGCCTTCAGCCTCCTCACTTAGCGGACTCTCCATCTCCTCCTCCCCCCCTTCCTCCGACCCCAATTCATCCTCCTCAGCCCATACCTGCTCAACAGGTAGCATGGAATCACCCCCTGATGCATGGTGCCCAAGAGTTTCTTCCTCCTCCTCAGCCGCTTCCTCCTCCTCAGTTCCACGCTGCGAAACTGACAACAGGGTGCTCTCAATGTCACTGTCTTCCCCCACCTCCTGTGACACTGCTGAATCCTCAGATCTTAGGTTCCGCAAGGAGTTCTGGATGAGGCACAACAGAGGGATGGTGACACTGATGATGTGTGCATCACCACTAACCATCTCTGTTGCCTCCTCAAAGCACCTAAGACCTGGCAGATGCCAGCCATCCACGTCCACTCCTCAGCATAGACATGAGGAAGCTGACTGGCCTGACTACCACCTCGGGGGATCAGCTGGCAGTCTACAACTGCCCTGCGTTGTTGGTACACCCTGGCTAGCATGTGTAACGTCGAATTCCAACGCGTGGGAATGTCACACAGCAGCCGGTGAACAGGGAGTTGTAGCTGCCCTTGCACAGTCCTGAGGGTCGCGGCATCGGTGGTGGACTTGCGAAAATGAGCGCATATGCGCCGCACCTTGGAGAGCAACTCACTCAACTGGGGGTAGGTCTTGAGGAAACGCTGGACCACCAAGTTGAGCACGTGGGCCATGCAGGGCACGTGAGTCAGCCCACCAAGATGCAGAGCCGCCACCAGGTTACGCCCATTATCGCAGACCACCATTCCTGGCTGAAGGTTCAGCGGCGCCAACCACGCATTGGTCTGCCCCTGATGCCCTGTAAGAGCTCTTCAGCTGTGTGCCTCTTATCCCCCAGGCTCAGCAGTTTCAGGACTGCCTGCTGCCGCTTCCCTACCAGAGTGCTGAAACTGCTGGCCATCGAGGAAGCGAGACTTGACGATTGGGGCATCACTGCCACTTTGGAGGAGGAGGAGGTGGTGGAGGAGGAGGTGGAGGCATAGTGTGCCGGAGACACACAGACGGAACTATGTCCTGCAATTCGTGGTGTGGGTAGCACATGTGCAGCCCCACGATCGGTCTCTGCCCCAGCCTCCACCAGATTGACCCAATGTGCCGTGAGGGAGATGTAATGTCCCTGGCCACCGGTACTCGTCCACGTATCTGTGGTCATGTGGACTTTACCACAAACCGCGTTTTTGAGAGCGTGGGCGATGTTCTCAGACACATGCCGGTGCAGGGCGGGGACGGCACATCGGGCAAAATAGTGTCGGCTGGGGACAGAGTAACGGGGGGCTGCCGCCTCCATAAGGTTGCGGAAGGATTCTGTATCCACAATCCTGTACGGCAACATTTCCAAACTAATCAGCTTTGCGATTTGCACATTTAGAGCTTGCGCATGGGGGTGGGTGGCTGCGTACTTGCGCTTGCGTTCAAATGTCTGCGGTAGAGACAGTTTAGCGCAGGAAAACAGCACTAGGCAGGAAGAAGAAGAAGTTGTCTCACATGACCTTGAAATGAAGTGGGAAAGGGGGGGGAGGCTTGCCCTGATTGTCTACCAGGTTGACAGACAGTCTGGATGAGCCAATCAATACTGCAGCAGGCAGGGAGGTTCCCTAGCAGAATGAACAGAACCCAATTCTGTGCTGGGCTGTGAATGAGGGTGGTTAGATCTTAAGGTGTCTGCAAATAAGATGATCTTTGGAAGTCAGGCACAGCTAGAAATCAATCGGAGACAGTCAGAAATCAATCAAGCTTGTATTCTATTGCTAGGGAGAGTAAAGGGAATGGCTAAGATTACAAAGAAAAATTTTGTTTTAATAGGGACAAGCAGGGAAGCTGGCAGACAGAGAGAAAGAGAGAGAGAGAAGACTGGAGCTGTGGCTGACTATGCCTCCTAGAAGAACTGCAGCTGCTGCAGTGCAGACCTCGAAAGCAGCTACCTGCAAGGAAATACTTTCATTTTTCCATTTTCACAGAAATCCATTTTTTTTGTGGGGCTCAATTAAATTAAGCAGCTGAAAAAGGTTAACTAACTCTTTCAATATAGATAACACTAACACCGTGAGATAACACTGTGGCATGTGTTATTAGAGTTGACAGAGTCAGTTTTTAGCTTAGCTGTATGTACATGATTACTGCAGCAATACACAAGGTATAGCAGTAATCTACCTGTGAGTGTTAACATGAAATAGAGCATCAAGCCTCAAATATCCATTTTCATTTATTCATTTTTCACACTGTTGCAATTTCCTTTTTTTTTTTTTTGGGGGGGGGGGTTAATATAATTAAGCAGCATATATATGTTATTACTGCAGCAATATACAAAAAGTATAACAACAATTTACCTGTGAGTGTTACTTTGAAATTGAGCATCAAGTGTCAATAAGTGTTAATGTCAAACCTTTAATGGTCCATTTCCAAGAATTCTATTTGCACATACTTGTAATTTAATTTTTATTTTTTTGGGGAGAGTTCAATTTAATTAACCAGAATACAGAATTGGTTAATTCTATTTTTTTTTTTTTTTTTGGGGGGGGGGGATTTTCTAAATTAATTAAACCAGCATATATATGTGATTACTACAAGACACAGGGTAGGGCAGCAATCTACCTGTGAGTGTTAACATGAAATTGAGAGTCAAGCCTCAATTGTCCTTTTGCGTTTATTCAGTTTCAATGCAGTTTTGTGCAATTTTTTTTTGGAACTTGTTCAATTTAATTAAACCAGCATATAGGTGATCAGTTCTCCAGTACACAGGCTACAGTAAAAATGTAACTTGGAGTGTTAATGTGATATTAAGGGTCAGGCCTCAATTGTTCATTTCCATATATAAACAGTTTTGACACACTTGGAATAATATTTTTCTTGATACTTGCTCAATATACCAGGGTGGTGCCGTGGTTAGTGGTATTCAGTATTAAGTAGAATAAAACCACGGCACTTAAATATGTTATGAAGAGTAGAGATATTTTACTCCACCCAGAATTATAATGATGCCATTGGCCAACGTTTTGGTCTAAACCTAGACCGAGTTCACGGAAATAATGTTGGCAGCTAGAGGATTGTAGGGAGGATGGTGTGTAACCATGCCATCCTCCTACAATCCTCCATTTGGCATTAGCACACATAAAAGAGGTTTAGAGGTTTTTGGATATTTTTTATCCTTCACCTTTTCTTTATGAACTGTTCCACTCCCTCCCTCCATTCTACAGTTCCATTCCCCTCCTATAATGAAATTACCCTGACCACAGTCCCTAGTGAAATACTCCTCCAACCTTCTAATTATCTTCACTCCCAAAACAGCTGCACCTTCCCCATTGAAGCGCAGCTCATTCCTATGATAGAGCCTGTAGCTGACAGAGACGTTGTCCCAGTTCTACAGGAACCCAAACCCTTTCTTTCTTCACCAGTCCTTGATCCACTTGTTAACCTTCTTAATCTCCCAGTGCTTTTCTGGTGTGGCTCCTGGTAACAGTAGTATTTCAGAGAACACTATCCTTGCCTTGAGTTGTGACCTAAATCCTTGAAATCATTTTAAGCACCCTCTAACTTTGTCATTGGTTCTAGTGTGGACCATGACTGCTGGGTCTTCTCCAGCCCCTTCCAGTAATCTATCATCCCTATACATGATATGTTGAACTCAATCACCAGGAGGGCAACACACCATTCACCGATCCCGGTCTTTGTGACAGATCACTCTATCTGTACCCCTAATAACCGAGTCTCCCTCTACCAGCATCTTTATTGCCTGCATGGTAGGTTTACAGCTGTCAACCACTGATGTCTGCATCAACCCATCTTCTGTGAGATCATCATGACATGATGGATAGACAGAGCCACGTATGCTATTGCAGCCAATGACTGGCCTTAGCCGTGACATGTCCCCAGGCAGCACATGACCCAACAGTGATGTTCCACTTGGGAACATGCCACTGCTGAGGCCAGCCATTGGCTGAAGTGGTGCACATCCACAAGAACACAGCTAGGGACCATGAATGTAGTGACTTGGAGCTTATGGCCAGGCTTGCACACTAGGATTCTATACTGTTCAAGCATGCCCACTGCTGCTGAATTTTAGGGTGGTTGTAACCCCTGGATGCGAGCAGTGTATAATACAATAAAAGAGTTACTCAAGCCAGCAAAGAAGGCAATAAGAACAATAACAATACATTAGTAAGTGGCTTGTATTAACTTTGTCTACACGATAAATGCCATTTGCATAAGTGTGACAACCCCTTTATGCATCAACTCATAATGTACTGCTTGTGGACCTTGTCATGATGATGCTCCGTGTCTGCTGCTGTCCTGCTACTGGGGGGTGGGCAAGGGCGCCAAATCATTCATTTAGTTTCTGCCAGGCAGGGGCCTGTGTTCCACGTTGTAGGCCACAGTTTGGTTGTTAGGGCTCTTCTTGTGTATATTAGAGTTCATTTATTGAACTTTACCCTGCAGTACTGCAAGAGTTAATTCCCCTGTTTGCTTTGTGTGCAGCTACTTGTCTAATGAGTTAATCAGCTCTCCTATGCTGGGTTGTTTGATTCACCACTTGTCTGAACAATTTCCTAGGTTTCTCTTGCTTCCTAGGCTTAGCAAAAAAAGCTATAATCTATTTTTTCTGCCTAGGTACCCACATCTGACTGATTCCTGGATTCAGAATCTCTGAAGCCTAACCTAACCCATGCCTGTTCACCATAGTGAATTTGTGCTGCCTACCCTGATGTCTGGACTGTTTCACAGATATACATGTACTCTGCCTGCCCTGACCCCTGCCTGTTTCCTGATGAGGCATGTGAGCATTGCCCTGGTACTATTCACAAGTGTCTCTGAACTTGTAGATCAGCAGTCAACCACACCAGGGCTATTCAGAGATGTAGAAGCCTGGTGAAACCAGGGGACTGCCAGGGTAACACCCTTAGGACTAGCCCAAAGTCAAACTGGTTGGTTGGCACAGTGGGTCCACACTCACCAATGTAACACTGCTATAAGACTGTTGTCTATGCTCCATACTAAGGAAGGGGATTCCCAAAATTCTGCCTTAGCAGTAGGCCCAGAAACTGTATGTTGACCTTTTTGGTGCAAATCATATTCCCTCCTAATTTTACCCTTACCCTGCTTATCAACATTTCAAAAAAGTCACTATGATGCTCACTTCAATAGAAAAATAAAAATAACAATAATGGCATGTAAAGGGAGAATCAGAGCTATTCACACAGAATTCACCTGTTCACATGGAATTCAGAACCCTTTGAATGTTGAATATGAAGTTTTGCTTTGAATTCTGAGAAAAGTAAAATATATTCAATACTTTCTCATTGAAGGTTGACATTTAGATATCATTTGAAGATTCATGTATTTTTTAACTAAAAATTTAAATATCCACATAAAAGTCCAGAACTCGAAAAATAGAGATATAAATTCTACACTTGCATAGAGTCTATAAAAGTTAGTTATTAGTTATTGATTATTAAAAAGCTATATATGATTATTTTCTTCAAAATTTCTCAAGATTAGAGGACCGGCTTTTCACAAGAAATATATGACTATATTTTAGGGGAACCTACACAGATGCTTATTTTGAAACCAATTCTAAAGGTACCAGACTCCCTTTAAAAGAAAATCCCTGATGCCCATATAAACCTTGCTTCTTTTTCATCTACTTTCATCCCTTATCATCCATTCATGAAGATTTCTTCACAAAGGAGACTGGGCAGTTTCTGAGGGCATAGCTAAACGTAGCTAAACGAAGAACTACAGTTCCTAAAATCTCCCTGCATCTCCTCTATATTGCATGCACATTTCTCTTGCTGCAAAGGCACCGACAATGGATGTGGAGAAATGCTTGAAGAGCTCGTGCTCGACTGGCTCATCAGAACTACTGGAGGAGGTGTCTAGTAGCAAAATGGGATAAACACTGATTGGGCTGCCATTATTGAGTGAGGTAAGTATCTGAAAAGGCAAAATGTTGAATTCATAGAATAGTTGTAGTGGAGAAATTCAGCCCAAAACTATTTTGCCAGTGTCTCATTTGGATGTCCATAATGAAGGGACTGCAACTGTCCATAACATGACCAAATCTCTTTTTTCCTGCTTGGAAAATACAAATGATGTACATTTCATGAAAGTGTCATTGGTGTTACTCTTCTAAATGTGAGGTCAAATTCTGGATGATGCCAATATCTGAGCTGTGTCAAAGGGCTTTGGACAATCTAGTGTCTTAAAATTATTCTAATCTCATGAACTCCACCAGCATGATCTTTTTACGTGCATTCAGGACACCATAATATAATATTTTGTATCAAATTCACTTTAAGTAAACAGCATTCTGTTGTGTAATGGGTTTCCCGATGTGGCCTTGTTTTTTATCATTGCCAGATTGAAAATCCCCATATAACTACTATATATTCAATTATTTAGTTTTGATAAATGAGGCATAAGGCAAATATCTGTTTATACACTATTTGTATTCTCAGTGTTTGTTCAGCTAGCACAGTTAAATCACATTCATGTAACCAGGTCCCCTAGGTATAGATGTTCTAGGGATGTATTTTTACTAAAGTTGACATTTTTCTCAAGGATCTTGCAATTTGTCTCCCTCTATTATGAGCTGTCTTGATTCTCTAGAGCTTGTGTGCTATACAGTATCATACATTATCCATTCGTCTTTCAGTTTCTTTAAATTTTTTAAAATTTAATTTACTTACATGTAGCATCAGGTCACTGACTTACTGTCTTTGTACGATGTATTCAAGGTTATTTTGATCCACCACATCCATATTTCTAACCAAAAAATGGTGGAGTTTGATTGGAGTATCAGTCTGGGTTTGTTTTGTCAAATTTAGTTATAAGTATATAAAGGTTATGCTCTCAACCATCACAAAGCCCTATCCGAAAGGATAATGACCTCAAACTCATGGTCAAGGTTATAAAGTAATATCTTTGATACAAAGATGAATAAGCATTCTATAAAAGGAGTAATTTCTAGTACAGAGCTCTGATGTCAGCAATTTCTAAACCTTCCAGGATTGCTTTCAGACATAGAAGCCTTACCCAAGAGAAAAGATGGTTGAATTTGGATATGTGATCTTTATATACATGGTTCCTACAATAACTCAAAAGAGAAGAAACATTTCTTTACTGTTTGAACTGTAACATTATGGAACATGTTGCCAAAAGATTATGTAATGGCTAAATGGCTAAAAATGTAAATAGCTTTAAGAAGGGGTTATATATCTTCCTTGTACAACACAATATGCATGGTTACTGCTAAATGCTAGTAATATAGAATGTTGATCCAGGAATCTGTCCAGTTTCTAGAAGCAGTGATTATTTAATTTTGTCTTCTTTATGCCCAATTGGATTTGTCCATCTAGATTATTTTTGCCTTCTTCTTGATGAAAATCAGTAAGGAGTAATGTCTAACTTCAGTTTTTAAGTATTAAATAGTTGAATTTTCAACCAACAAACTATTTATTTTATTTTTTATTCTATTTATTTATTCTCCAAGATGTTTTGAATAACCTGCCAGATAATTTGTTTTGTAAAAAAAAAGGACAGCATACCTGAGAAAAATTGATACATGTTTATTGTTTAAAGTGTAACTGTCATTTATTCTATTTTATTAAATTTTATTTGCAATCTGTAGACAAGGAAAGTTTTTTAAAATATACTATATATCATTTGTGCATTTGTTTTAAAAAGCTGAAGTAAGTGTCCATTAGCAGCTCTGTCTAAATGAGCATTGGTAAGGAAAATTAAATGATCCAGCATAAGTAGAGAAAATAAAAATTAGCACAATGGATGCTTATTTTGCTTCCGTTTTAGTCCGTTCCATCTGAAATTCGTTATTTTTGACAGGGGGAAAAAGTAATTTGTCAAAAATTAACTCACTTAGAACTTGATGACAGCAACACATCTCAAGAGTTGGCAAATGGGCAACAAAAGGCTGGAAAATTGGTATTATAGAAAAACAGGAGGCAGAGCAATTGGCTACTATATCACATAACTAGGTATAGATTTCTAGAGGTTCACAAATCTCCCCAAAAAATAAATAAATAAATTATATATATATATATATATATATATATGATATATGGATCTGGATAGACTGGAGGCTTGGGCAGAGAAGTGGCAGATGAGGTTTAACACTGACAAATGTAAAGTTATGCATATGGGAAGCAATAATGCAAGTCACCAGTACATACTAAATGGTAAAATATTGGGTAACTCTGACATGGAAAAGGAACTAGGAATTTTAGTGAACAGCAAACTAAGCTGCAGAAACCAGTGTCAGACAGCTGCTGCCAAGGCCAATAAGATAATGGGTTGCATCAAAAGAGGCATAGATGCCCGTGATGAGAACATAGTCCTGCCACTTTACAAATCACTAGTCAGACCACACATAGAGTACTGTGTACAGTTCTGGGCTCCTGTGAACAAGGCAGACATAGCAGAGCTGGAGAGGGTTCAGAGGAGGGCAACTAAAGTAATAACTGGAATGGGTGGACTACAGTACCCAGAAAGATTATCAAAATTAGGGTTATTCACTTTAGAAAAAAGAGGACTGAGGGGAGATCTAATAACTATGTATAAATATATCAGGGGTCAGTACAGAGATCTCTCCCATCATCTATTTATCCCCAGGACTGTGACTGTGACGAGGGGACATCCTCTGCGTCTGGAGGAAAGAAGGTTTGTACACAAACATAGAAGAGGATTCTTTACGGTAAGAGCAGTGAGACTATGGAACTCTCTGCCTGAGGAGGTGGTGATGGTCAGTGTTCCCTCTAAGCTGCGCGGCTGTGTGGCCACGCAGCTATTATGTTGCCCCCGCTCACAAATTTTTAACATCCGCTCACCTGCAGCAGGGCAGCGGGTGATGAGCGCTTCCATTGTGGAAGCGCTCATCTCCATAGTAATCTGTATCACCGTCCTCAGGACAGCGATACAGATGGCTGTGCTGCGGGGCAGGGGAGGGAGATGGCTGTGCTGCGGGGCACTAGGCCTGTAGCCTATCAGAGGCCGGCTCAGGTGGTGCGATGACGTCATCACGCCGCCTGAGCCATACAGCGTGGGATACAGGCCGGAAGAGGCCTGCATCGCATCGCTGAAGTAGGCATGGAGGTAAGTATAAGTGTTAATTTTTTTTATATGGCACAATACAGAAGAGAAGCTCTATGGGGACACTGTGGGGGCACTTCTTTTGCCAAATGATGGGGGGGGCATCTGTGGGGGGCACTTACTGCCACATGATTGGGGGGCATCCATGGGGGCACTTATAGGCACCTGATTGGGGGACACTTACTGGCACATGATTGGGGCATCTATAGGGGGCACTTCTTACTAGCACATGTTTGGGAGGGTATCTATGGGGGGCACTTATAGGCACATGTTTGGGGGACATCTATGGGGGTACTTACTGGGCACATGTTTGGGGGGCATCTATGGGGGGCACTTACTGGCACATCTTTAGGGGGCAACTTCTTACTGGCATCATGATTGGGGGCCACTTCTTACTGGCACATGATTGGGGCACTTCTTACTGGCATATGATTGGGGGCACTTCTTACTGGCACATCATTGGGAGCACTTCTTACTGGCACATGATTGGGGGGCATCTATGTGGGGCACTTCTTACTGGCACATGATTGGGGGTCATCTATGGGGTACACTTCTTACTGACACATGATGGTGGGGCATCTATGGGGGCACTTCTTACTGGCACATTATAGGGGGCATCTATGGGGAACACTTCTTACTGACACATTGCTGGGAGGCACTATGGGAGCACTTCTTACTGGCACATTTATTGGGGGCCACTATGGGGGCATCTACTGAGGCCACAAAGAAGGGTATTTTATATGGGGGGCTCTGTATAAGGACATTTTATACTGGGACACATTATGGTGGGCACTATGGGGAAGGGGGGAGAGGAAGTACTATGGGGTCATCTATGGGGGGCACTAAGATTTTATACTTGCAAATTATGGGGGACACTGAGGGCATCTACTGGGGCATTTTATACTGGTACATCATGGGGGCACTATGAGGAAGGGGGAGAGGAGCACTATGGGGGCATTTACTGGGGGCACTATATAGGGGTATTTATACTGGCACATTATGGGGGCACTGTGAGGACATTAGCTCAACTGGGTGGCAATAAAAGGGGGTATATTTTTTTGCACTGGCACATAATAAGGAGAATTATTACTACTGGGGAGCATTATGGTAGGCTTTATTACTACTGGGGGTCAATGGGGAACATGATTACTAGTATGGGCACTATGGGAACATTATTACTTCTGGGGCACAGTGGAGACATGTTAGGGGCACTGTAGGAGAATTATTACTATTGGTGGGACAGGAGCACTATTACTGTGGGGGTACTCTGGCACAGTATCAGCTTGGCATAGTTATTTTTGGGGGACATTATGGTTACACTGTTGGTGTCAGGGACACTTTTTGCTGGGTGCAGTTATTTTAGGACACTGTGTGCCAATAATTATTGAAGGGCACTATCTGTGTGGTACTAGTTTCTGTAGTATAGTATTGGGGAGCACAGCGGCACAGCATTGGGGGTGGTAGGATGATTTGTCCAGAAGATGGGCGGATGATGGAAAAGTAGTAACTAAATTTTTTTTGTCAAATTGCAGAGACGAGAAATGGCTGAAAATGGCGGTCTGGTCTGGAAAGGAGATGAGGAAAGAGAACATCTACATGAAAGGAGACGTCACTGGATGTAAGAGGTATGAGGCGCTGTATGACCCTGTATGTTCTGTATTGATATATGTAATGTTAGGAGGGAAGGGGTTAGGTTGAGAATTTATACATGGATTTATATGGGGCCCCAGAAATGCCATGCTCAACCCTGGCCAATGTCTTATTTAGTACGCTAGATTCGATATTTGACCGATTATCTCATGTTTGATTTTCATATTGCCCACCTTCGACTAAGCATTGCCCAACTCTAAGCCAACCCCGCTTGGCAGGTGCCAAGGCTTAGAGGGAACACTGGTGATGGTAAGTTCACTAAAAGAGTTCAAGAGAGGCCTGGATGTATTTTTGGAGGGTAATAATATTACAGGTTATAGTTACTAGAGAGGGGTCGTTGATCCAGGGAGTAATTCTGATGCCTGATTGGAGTCGGGAAGGAATTTGTTTTCCCTAAAGTGGGGAAAATTGGCTTCTACCTCACAGGGGTTTTTTGCCTTCCTCTGGATCAACTTATAGGAAAACAGGCCGAACTGGATGGACAGATGTCTTTTTTTGGCCCTATAAACTATGTTACTATGTAACTATGTTACTATGTATATATAAATTGTGGAACAGTTTCAGCAAAATGTTTCTCAACATACAATTGCAAAGATTTTGAATATCCCATCATCTACAGTATATAATATCATCAAATCAAAATATTCTGAGAAATCACTGCATGGGCTCAGAAACACTTCACAGTGCAATCCACAAATGCAAGTTAAAGCTGAATCATGCAAAGAAGAAGCCATATAATCCATTGTTTCATAACATGAATTTTATGATTTGAAAATAAATAAGCTTAACAGGCTAAGTGATAAAAGGATTTAAGTAATTGTAGTTAAATATAAGGTAAAACAGACAAATAACATACAAAATAAATAATAATAAATCACATGGCCTGCACAATACACACGTCTGACACCTCATGGTGATACAAGAAATAGGGATAGTGACCTTTACAACATCCTACCGGGATGGTGTTCTTGATGGAGTTCCCATTAACTGTGTGCACCAGGGTTATACCTTTCAGCCCTTCCTTCTAATGATGTCCAATGTGCAGCATGCATATTTCTGAGATAATAACTCAGGTATGTGGCCTTCTCAGCACATTGAGTGGTTTTTGTATATCATAATTCTGTCCCTTTTCATAGGTGATATGAAAAGGGACAGAATTAAAGGGGACAAAACCAATCAGTTCTTAATTATGTATGTAAAATACACTTACAACACATCCATCGTCTCTGGTCCAAAGTTTTTTTAAAATCAGCTAAGACAAAATGGAAAACTGTCAGATGAATCAAATTATTTTTTATTAAAATTTAAATTTTATGAAAATTCTTTTTGGAAACTAGGGATGTTGTCTTCTGTAGACGAGGAAAGGGACTACCCAGCTTATCAAAGAACAGTTCAAAAGCCTGCATCTATGATGGTCTGGGGTTGCATTAGTGCCTATGGTGTGGGAAGCTTACACATCTAGAAAGACACTTTCAAAGCTGAACAGTAAATAGACATTTGAGAACAACATATACCCCATACTGCATCCATCCCAACAGCATGGCTTTGTTGAGAAAGAGTCCAGGTGCTGAAGTAGCATGCTGGAAGTCCAGACCTGTCATCAACAGAAAGCATTTGGTATTTCATGAAACAAAAAAGACCCAGGACTGTTGAGCAGCTAAAATCCTACATCAAACAACAATGTGACAACATTCCTCTCCCATAACATCAGAAAATGGTATCCTTATTCCCAGACATTTACAGTCTGTTGTTAAAAGAAGAGTGGATGCTACACAATGGTAGACATGGTCCTGTCACAACCTTTTTGAGATGCGTCGATGCCATCAAGTTCTAAATTAGTGAATTTTTTTTCATGAAATGGTAAAATGTCTCACTTTTAACATCTGATATGTGTTCTATGATCTATTGTGAATAAAATATTGGACTATGATATTTGCAAATAATCACATTCTGTTTTTATTTACAGTTATATACATTTTACACAGTGCACCAGAAGAAAAAGACCGTGGCATAAGGTGAAAAAATGTGTGGCTCTTGTTTCACCCATGCAACGTTTCAGTCCATTACTGGGACTATTCTCAAGCCTTAAGAATGCAATGAGTTATCAAGGAGAGCGCTATGCATCAGCCACTATCTTCACCAGATGAGCCTTTGGTGGTGGTGGTGGTGGTGGTGTTACACTGTGGGCTAGTGTGTTTAGTCAATACAGAACTGCCCTACACTTTGTGAATAGTACAGTGACAATCACATACTACTTGAATAACATAATCCAGTCATTGTGCCTCTGCATGAACAACACAGGCCTAATTTCATCTTCATGAACAACAATGCACCAGCTCATCCAGGTTGCATCATTAGGTAATGGCTGCTGGAGACTGGGGGATCTCAAATAGATTGGCCTGCACTTTTTCCAGACCTGAATCCCATTGAAAACCTATGGGATCACCTGAGTGGTCGTGTAGAGGCTCGTAACTCTGTACCCCAGAACCTCCATGACCTGAGGACTGCCCTTCAAGAAGAGCGGGACACCATGCCTCAGCAGGCCATATGACAAGTTATTGAGACAGTGACATTTTTTGAGGGGTATACCCACCACTGTGTTGGCTTTGTTTCAATAATAGTTTGAGATGAGGAAATCACTATTGCATGCTTTTCTTTAATGCCCTACTTTCTTATATAATAAGTGAGTTTTATGGTCTAAAAAGGTCACAAAGTCATGGCAACTGCAAAATTTTCTGGGACATTTAGTTAAATTTGAGACATTTTGTGATCCTTGCCACTTTTTGACAGTGCTATAT
>ONZH01001018.1:0-34502 GCA_900303285.1 Rhinella marina
TTTTGGAGTGTCTGAAGTTGATCCTCCTAAAAAATTGTTTTGGAGTGTCTGTAGTTGACCCTCCTGTAAAATTGTTTTGGAGTGTCTGTAGTTGACCCTCCTGTAAAATTGTTTTTGAGTGTCTGTAGTTGACGCTCCTAAAAAATTTATTGGAGAGAGGGCCTGTAGGTGGCCCTCCGTAAACATTGTTTGTAAAGAGCGCCAGTTGACCCTCAGAAACATTGCCTGTTGGCTCAGCATTTGTGTGCGAAGAGGAGGAGGAGGAGGAGAGGAGAGGATACATGAATCTTCATGTTGAGCTGCTTTCCCCCGGTGGAGATTTGCATTCCGGTGAAATCCAGGCTTTATTCATTTCAATAATCGTCAGCCTGTCAGCGCTGTCAGTTGACAGGCATGTACGCTTATCAGTGATGATGCCACCAGCTGCACTGAAGACCCGCTCTGACAACACGCTAGCGGCAGGGCAGGCCAGCACCTCCAAGGCGTACAGCGCCAGTTGTCGTGTCCAGCTTTGCAGCCCAGTTGTATGGAGCAGAGTGATCACGCAGGACGTTGGTATGGTCAGCTAGGTACTCCCTCACCATCTTTCTGAACAGCTCCCCCCCTACTGGGGGACGGGTGACATAGTCTTTCTGGGGTGCCATAAAACTGGCAAAGGCCTTGGAGAGTGTTCCCCTGCCAGTGCTTGACAAGCTGCCTGCTCCCCTCCTCTCCACCGCTAGTTGGCCCACAGAACTACGTCCTCTGCCACTAGCGGTGTCAGATGGGAAGGATAGTTTCAGCTTGTGCACCAGGGACTGTTGATATTATTTCACTCTCATACTCCTCTCCTCTACAGGAATGAGAGTGGAAAAGTTCTGCTTGTACTGGGGGTCCAGGAGGGTGAACACCCAGTAATCGGTGTTGTCAAAAATGCGAGGGTCACGGGAAAGGCAGCCTAACATGAAGAATTCCCTTTCCTCAATAGGCTTACTCTCCATTTCCTCCTCCTCCAACTCCTCCTCTTCAGCCCATACACGCTCAACAGATAAGAAGGAATGAGCATAGGTACCCTCTTCAGTCTCGCCAACAGTCTCCTTCTCTTCCTCCTCTTCCTCCTTGTCCTCCTCCAATACGCGCTGAGAAACAGACCTGAGGGTGGTCTGGCTATCAAGCAACGTATCTTCTTCCCCCATCTCCTGTGACAAGCGCAAAGCCTCTGACTTCATGCTGAGCAGTGAGTTTTTCAGCAGACAAAGCAGCGGGATGGTGACGCTGATAATGGCGGCATCGCCGCTGACCATCTGTGTTGACTCCTCAAAGTGGCTTAACACCTGACAGATATCAGACATCCACGTCCACTCCTCATTGTAGACTTGAGGAAGCTGACTAACCTGACTACCAGTTCTCGTGGAAGTTGTCATCTGGCAGTCTACAATCGCTCTGCGCTGCTGGTATACCCTGGCAAACATGTGTAATGTGGAATTCCATTGTGTCGCACAACAGTCGGTGAGCTGTCAGTTGTAAGCGCCGTTGCACTGCCCTGAGAGTGGCAGCATCCATGGTTGACTTGCGTTGCACCTTGGTGAGCAAATCAGACATATTGGGGTAGGTCTTGAGGAACCGCTGAACCACAAGATTGAACACGTGGGCCAGGCAGGTTTTATATGCAGTGTTTATATGGGTTGTTGTTACTTTGGGAAATAGTATTGGTGTATAATGGCACATGTGTGAGTCTGCCGAGTTGCAGAGCTGCCACCAGGTTACGCCCGTTGTCACACACAACCATGCCTGGTTTGAGTTTCAGCAGCGCCAGCCAAAGATCGGTCTGCGCCGTGATGCCCTGTAACAGCTCTTGGGCGGTGTGCCTCTTGTCACCTAAGCTCAGCAGTTTCAGCACAGCCTGTTGGCGCTTATCCACGGCAGTGCTGCTACGCCCTAGAGCTACAGACTGAAGGCGCCGTGCTCACAGATTGTATTTGAGAGTAGGAGGAGGAGGGGTTGGAGGAAGAGGCATAATAAGTCTGAGAAACCGTGACCGAGGTAGGCCCGGCAATCCTCGGTGTGGGCATTACATGAGCGGCCCCAGGGGCAGACTCGGTCCCAGCCTCCACCAAGTTAACCCAATGTGCCGTCAGGGAGATATAGTGTCCCTGCCCGCCAGCACTTGTCCACGTGTCCGTGGTTAGGTGGACCTTCTCAGTAACCGCGTTGGTCAGGGCACGGATGATGTTCTCTGACACGTGCTGGTGTAGGGCTGGGAAAGCACATCGTGAAAAATAGTGGCGGCTGGGGACCAAGTACCGAGGGACAGCCACCGCCATCAGGTTGCGGAAAGCCTCAATCTATACCAGTCTATAGCGCAGCATCTCCAGGCTCAGCAGTTTGAAAATGTGGACGTTTAGGGCTTGTGCATGTGGGTGGGGGGAATTGTATTCGCGTTTGCGCTTGCGCTCCTATGTCTGATGCAAAGACAGCTGAACGCTGCGCTGGGACACATTGGTGTAGGGTGTGGAGGATCGTGGAGGTGACGGAGTGGTTGTAGGGCGGGAGGCGCTCGTGCCGGGGTCCTGGGCGGGGGGTTGACTCGCAAAGCCAACATGTGACACAGGGGAAGGAGCAGTGGTGTGATTCGCAGGAGGTGAACTGCCTTGGTTCCATTGAGTCGTGTGCCTGCGCATGCTGGTAGTGGTTAGGCTGGTAGTGGTGCCTCCCCTGCTGATCCTGGTGTGGCACAAGTTGCACACCACGGTCCGTCGGTCATCCTCACTTTCTTTAAAGAACCTCCAGACTTAGACTTGCGAACATCTAGGCCTCGGCATGGGAGCTTCACTCTGTGAAACAGTTGCTGATCTACTTGCTCTGGCCCTGCTTCTCCCTCTGGCCACCCCACTGCCTCTTCCAACCTGTTCTGGTGCTGCACTTGCCTCCCCCTCAGAAGCACTGTCTTGACTAGGCTTACCAACCCAGCTCGGGTCAGTCACCTCATCATCCACCTGCTCTTCCTCCGATTCCTCACTCTGCTGCCCCCTGGGACTTACTGCCCTGACAACAACGTCAATGTCTGACAACCGTGTCTCATCATCATCTGACACCTCTTCACGCTCTACTTGCACTAAGTCCACACTCTCATCACCCACAGACTGTGAAAGTTCTAAATTTTGGGCATCGGGACAAAGCAACTGCTCAGGTTGCTGTTGAGCAGTGGTTTGTGTCTCTGGGTAGGGTCCTGAAAAGACTTCCTGTGAGTATGCCGGATCTGAATCCTTATTTTCCATGGGGGGGGGGGGCAGGCTGGGGGGAAGGAAGTTGAGCTGGAGGAGCCAGAGGTCTACTCCCTTGGCTAAAGTGGGTGGACTTTGTGGAAGACTGGGTGGTGGATAAATTACTGGACACATTATCCGCTATCCACGTCATCACCTGTTCTCACTGTTGTGGTTTCAATAGTGGTGTACCACATGACCTTGTAAGTTGCGAGATGAAGCTAGGGAGCGAAACTCTGCGGCGTCCCACTGCTCCCTCATCAGAAGGTACTGTGTCACCCTGCCCAGAACCACGGCCTCTGCCCCCCTACATCACTTGGACGCCCACGTCCTCGACCCTTAGCCCTTGGGTTCAACATTTTGTGTAATCACTAAACTGTCAAATTAATATCTGAGGCCAAAAACGTATTCTCTAGACTGCTGATCGTGTACCACACGCCACAGAGTTTTTCACTGGACTGTATTAAATGTATCTGAGAGAAAAAACGTATTCTCTAGACTGCCGCTAGTGTAACGCACACCACACAATTTTTCACTGCACTGTAGGATATATGAATGAGAGAAAAAAATGTATATGTTCTAGACTCCAGCTAGTGTGCAGCACATGACAGAATTATGTACTGCACTGTAGGATATATAACTGAGAGAAAAAACGTATACCCTAGACTGATGCTACTGTACAGCACACGACATCATTGTTCACTGGACTGTAATATATATAACTGAGAGAAAAAACATATTCCCTAGACTGCACTACAGATCTCAGCAGGCCAAGGTACAGCAGCAGCAAAAATGAGTACTGAGAGGACTTTGGGCAATTTCTTTTGGGTCTGTGTGGACCACGTGCTGTCCCTTCTACCACCAGTCGCTGTGCACAGCGTGCAGCCAAGATGGCGGTAGCTGCACTACAAGTCCCAGCCAGCAGCCGAGAGGAGGACAAAAAAAAAGGTCGTTGTAGCCCTTAGAAGGACTGTTGGGTTCTTTGTGGATGATTCCTGCCTAACCACATTCTAAATTCACGCCCTAACAGTGTGCAGCCAAGATGGCGGTAGCTGCACTACAAGTCCCAGCCAGCAGCCAACCATAAAAAAAGGTGCTTGTAGCCCTTAGAAGGGCTGTTGGGTTCTTTGTGGGTGATTCCTGCCTAACCAACATCTAAATTCAGGCTCTAACACTCTCCCTGACAAACAGCAGCTCTATCCCTAATCTCATGCAGCAGCCAGGAGAAGCAAAAAAAAAAAGGTGCTTTTAGCCCTTAGAAGGGCTGTTGGGTTCTTTGTGGGTGATTCCTGCCTAACCAACATCTAAATTGAGGCCCTAACACTCTCCCTGACAGACAGCAGCTCTATCCCTAATCTCATGCAGGCGGCGTCTGACGTTCACCGCCATTCCGTGTCAGGGTAAAATTTTAAGTGCTTCACCTGCTACTTCAGTCTCACTTGGTCACTCTGGGTTCACCGCCATGCTGTGTCAGGGTAAATTTTTGGGTGGTTCACCTGCTACCTCAATCTAACTTGGTCACCAAGCTGTCACCATGCTGTGTCAGGCTTATGCCTGCGTCGTGGGGCGGGGGATAGGACAGCAGTGCCAGCATGGGCAGTGGTGTCACCCGCAGGCGGTGATGGACCTTCGTTGCACCTAGTTGGGTGCTTTCCTAACATGTGCCAGCGCATGTGCCTTGCCCATCTTGGTCTGGGTCAGCACAATTGTCTTGAGGGTCACCTCAAGGATGTTGGCAAGAATGTGGGGTAATGGTACCATTAGGCAGTCTCAGAGGCATCCATGCATGCTGCCCCTGCTGTTTCCTGTCCATTTCCGTGGTGTTTCCATCATTTTCTGAGGTTTCCAGGTTTTCACCCAGCCTTCCCTAGGCAGAGCCTTGGTCCCCTGCAAAAAATGCTCGAGTCTCCCATTGACTTCAATGGGGTTCGTTACTCGAAACGAGCACCTGAGCATCGGGAAAAGTTCGTCTCGAATAACGAGCACCCGAGCATTTTAGTATTCGCTCATCTCTAGTCACATCATAACTTACTCCTATCATGCTGTCCACTTGTTCCCATTTGTGGACTGTGTAAACACCTCTGATTTTCCGGCTCTGCATCCATAGGTCGCAAGAGGGTAGCAGTGACGTGATTCACCAACGTCACCGTTTTCTTCTGTGTCTCTGGAGAGATCCTCTTCTGTGATTGAGTTGAACACGGTAATGTGAGTGAATTGAATCACTGCCTCCATCTTCCGACCTATGGGAACAGTGCTGGAGGGTCGGAAGTGTTTACATGGGCTACAGATGAAGACTAGAGGGCCTTCTGCAGCATGGCAGGGGTAAGTTATGATTTGATATACAAATGTACTATACACATGTATCAACAAAAGATTAGGGTTATTGCAACACATTTTTAACAAATTGCCCAACCTCTTATTTACAGTATGGTTGTATATGGGGAAAATACACAACTCTGACCTCTAATGATTCTGCAACTATTTGGATGAAATAAACTAGAGGTTCAGTTTAATAAATAAGTTTAATGAATAAATTCAATTTTTCCATGTTCATTAATCCCATCATACCTTCATCATTCATCATCATCTACCATATGATAAAATATAGTAGATACTACCTGCTAAGTTTCTCAAGATCCTAAAGGATATTACAGGAATGCTATTACATACACCTAAAGTAAGTATAATTGGAGGCAGAGAGAAACTTTTCCATCTCAGCCAACACACTTGAAAAGGCCATATGCAGTACACAATGACACTGTAGATCAAGCATAGAAATAACATAAAATCCGAATTCTGGCTTCAAAAAGTCACAAAATAAAGTTTTTACAACCGTTTTGGCCCAAAAAAAATGCAACTTTTTACATTTTTACACCACTCACTCCAGTTTTGAAAAGTGGGTGGGAAAGTGGGTTAAATATGTTAAATAGTTTAACTCCAGATTTATCATTGTGACTTTTTGAAAGTAACAAACTCACTCTACTGTGGGGCATTTCACATGAGAATTAAAGATTGTGTTATGATCTGTTCAGGAAAAAACAGATGCGCGCAAATTGAATCGGTCTGTGCGTTTTTCCGACCAGATTGTATCTGGATTGCCCCCATTCACTTCTATGGAGCCAGGTCTGCATGAAAAACTCACATTATAGAACATGTTACAATTTTTCCTGAAGGCAAAGATGATGTGTTTAAAATGAGGCTCATGTACACAGATCCATTGAAATTAATGGGTCTGGATTCAGTCCGGATGCTATGCATTCACAACATGCATCACATCCACACGGAAAACTCGCTTGTGTGAAAGAGGCCTAAAACTAGAGTTGCGATTCTATAAAAACATGTTTAAAGGTTTAAAGATTTAGCACATTTAACAATGTATGGTATTTGATAAATTTGGAAGGTACAGTATGCCAATGCACACTCAAGCAAAACTGACTTCATATATTACCATCGTAATAAGTTTTTTCAGTAACTTTACTATTGCTATGGGGGAGTCTAGTTATAGAATACAGAGGTACTATCTGTATATACACATAGGTGGGGAGTTATCATTAGGGTAACATCTGATGCATGCTTAAACAGCTCACGTTGATTGTTAAATTTAGCACATCTTTAAATCTAACACGTTTGTCTAGAAATGCTGCTCCAGTTATTTTTTTATGCCACCCCCCTACTAGAGTGAATGGGTTATGGGAACAGGAGAGTCTTCCCTTTTTATGTTCAGGGGCACAAATCTGGACCAAAGGGGTTGTTAGCATGAAGGCTAGACAGCCATTTAAAGGAGTTGTCTCACTTAAGCAAATAGCATTTATCATGTAGAGAAAGTTAATACAAGGTGCTTACTAACACATTATGATCATCCATATTGCCTCCTTTGCTGGTTTGGTTCATTTTTGAATCCCAATATACACTGCTTGTTTCCAGGGGCTATGGCAACCCTGCAATCCAGCAGTGATGGTCATGCTTGCACGCAATGGGAAACAACGCCAGCCTCTTTGGTGGCCAGGACCATAGGAGTGTACATACAGTGCCTTTGCAAAAGTATTCGGCCCCCTGGAACTTTTCAACCTTTTGCCACATTTCAGGCTTCAAACAAAAAGATATAACATCTTAAATTTTTGGTGAAGAAGCAACAAGAAGTGGGTCACAATTGTGAAGTGGAACAAAATTTATTGGATCATTTAAACTTTTTTTGTAATAATAAAACTGAAAAGTTGGGCGTGCAAAATTATTCGGCCCATTTACTTTCAGTTCAGAAAACTCACTCCAGAAGTTCATTGAGGATCTCTGAATGATCCAATGTTGTCCTAAATGACTGATGAAGATAAATAGAATCCCCCTGTGTGTAATCAAGTCTCCGTATAAATGCACCTGCTCTGTGATAGTCTCAGGGTTCTGCATCATGAAGACCAAGGAACACACCACACAGGTCCGTGATACTGTTGTGGAGAAGTTTAAATCCGGATTTGGATACCAAAAGATTTCCTTCAAATGGAAGGAGTATCAGACCACTGCAAATCTACCAAGACCCAGCCGTCCCTCTAAACTTTCATCTCAAACAAGGAGAAGACTGATCAGAGATGCAGCCAAGAGGCCCAAGATCACTCTGGATGAACTGCAGAGATCTCCCCACGAGTCAGTTCCGCCGTATCAAGCGGAACTGCAGAATGTCCCCACGAGTCAGTTCCGCCGTATCAAGCGGAACTGTACTTTGGAAAAGGATTTTGAAGTAGAAGCCAGGTGGATGACCGAGGAATTTAAAAATAAGAACTACCCACATGATTTGTTACAGAGATCTTTAGAAAAAGTAAGGAGTTTAAACAGAGGAGATTTCTTTGAACCAAAAAGGGAGGATGGCAATAGCGGTAGCAGTGAAGATACACTAAGGATCATCCTACCCTTCAGTTCCCAACATAGGAAGGTAGAAAAGATAATAAAGACCCACTGGCACCATCTCCTTGGGGATAAGATTGTGGGTCCACTCCTACCAAATATCCCTAAAATTACATACACCAAGGTATCCTCCTTGGCTCTGAAAATTGCTCCAACTGTTAAACAGACAACAACAACCAAGAGTCTGACCAATTGGGTAGGGCTGAAGGGCTTCTACAGGTGTGGGAGATGTGGGAACTGCAAAATTACTAATGGCTGTAGAAAAACAGAATGGGTCTATTCCACACAGGGAGATTTCAAATGGCAAATTAATGAGCTCTTAACGTGCAATTCAGTAAATGTTATATACATTTTACAATGTCCATGTAGGAAGCAATACGTGGGAAGGACGAAATGACAGTTGAAGAAACGGATCTCCGAACATATTACAAATATCAAGAATGGTAAGGAGAACCATACGGTTTCGAGACATTTTAGAGAATGCCACAACAGGGACCCAAGTCTATTATCATATAGCGCCATTGAAATGATTAGACCACATTGGAGGGGCGGGAACCATATTAAAAATATGTCTTGTGCTGAGTCCAGAAGGATTTTTGATTTTAATACAATGGCATCGTCGGGACTTAATGCCGAAATGGAACTTTTTGGATTTTTATGATCAGATGGTCAGACATCGAGGTCCGGCTGTATTTATTCCCAGCACCTCGATCTTCCCTTGCCCGTGGGTTTCCTCTCTTTCCCTTTCGGCATTTTGGGGCAGTTACCTGACATTGCCACTTATATGTCTCTTCCCACGTGTTGCTTCAGGACATATCTCAACACTATATTATTTCCATCTATTTGGTATTTACGGGAGAATACTATGTTATTATGTGACAGGAAAGAAGGGTGTATAAAGGAAAGTGATGTTACACCAATATCGCAACAAAAACTGCATGAAAAACGCAAATGAATTATATTGCTTTTATATATTTTTATTTTATATTTTTTATTTTTATTTTAAGTACTATCTATTAATATGTTTACACACATTATCAATATGCAATTTGTATTAGCAATGAAAGGAAAACCAAATAAGGAGTAAGTTAAGGGCAAATAGATTATAAGAATGATGGACATGATCGATAAACATAGGATCAATGGAAATCCACTCCACGTTTTATTAATTACTTTACCACTCTATAAAAGATATAGGTGATCATAATGAATTATGTCACTGAGGAAGGAGCTGGGAGCTCCGAAACACGTCTGACGTTTACAGAGATATAGAAGTTTTTTTAGGTCCGGACCCAACTATCTTATCTCTTTTAAAAGTTGCAGCTTTATATATACGGCACAACCTAATTGGACTGAAAACAGAAAAGGACCTGCCGGATCATATGACACCTTACCTCACGAGGATAATAGATCTCGTGACCGCGGGAGACCACGCGAGACTAGAGACACGTGACTGCCCAGGAGCGCGAACAGCAAACTGGAGCAAACGGCAGAGTAAGCCCCGACTAAGCAGGGGATCTCGGAGATTCAGGAGCGTGCATACCAATTCAGGCAAGGTCCAGTAAGGAGCCCATTCGGGCGGACTCTGTTATTCTCCTTAGGTTGTTCCTGGAACGAAAGCACCTTGCCTCACCATATAAAATACAGACTATTTTATTTTTAACTTATTTTTAACGTATTCTCACCATATTGAGCCTTGTGGAACACATACCTACCTTCTATATGAAATATATGCTTCTCTGATTCTGCCTGACCCATAATAAGTGGGTATTATTCTATTCCTTGGTTGAATAAGGATCTATCCTTCTGCTGGACGGCCATTTCATTCAGGGCTAATAAGGATACACCCGTGTGCTAGATGGTCATCCATACTGAATCCAGATAGGGGAAATCCATTATTACGGACTGTATATCAATACATGGATATTTTATCATCCATATGAACTTGTGAGCCAGTTTTAATTTATAATATATATTATTTTATGTATTGTGTAGTGTATGATATATTAAATATTTCCTATTTATCCAGTTGAGGAGTGCTCATCCATTTGTTATTTTATATTCTCCTTCTTGTTCTGGTCTTTGGGTGATCCAGCGGGTGAAGCACCCTCACTTCTCCACTATTTAGCGTGAGCCTGCCCATTTAGTATACAAGATGGTTAAAATTTATGCGAAGATGGATGGAGCCAAATACAGGACCATTCTGGATGAAAACCTGTTGGAGTCTGCAAAAGACCTGAGACTAGGACAGAGATTTATCTTCCAACAAGACAATGATCCAAAACATAAAGCAAAATCTACAATGGAATGGTTCAAAATAAACGTATCCAGGTCTTAGAATGGCCAAGTCAAAGTCCAGACCTGAATCCAATTGAGAATATGTGGAAAGAACTGAAAACTGCTGTTCACAAACGCTCTCCATCCAACCTCAAAGAATTTCAGTCTCTAGATGTGCAAAACTGAGACATACCCCAAGCGACTTGCAGCTGTAATCGCAGCAAAAGGTGGAGCAACAAAGTATTAATGCAAAGGGGCCAAATAATTTTGCACACCCCACTTTTCAGTTTTATTATTACAAAAAAAGTTTAAATGATCCAATAAATTTCGTTCCACTTCACAATTGTGACCCACTTGTTGTTGATTCTTCACCAAAAATTTCAAATGTTATATCTTTTTGTTTGAAGCCTGAAATGTGGCAAAAGGTTGAAAAGTTCCAGGGGGCCAAATACTTTCGCAAGGCACTGTAATACGTATGCATGTACAGCAGTTCCCTTCCTGTCCATTTGAGCCTTGTATCAACTTTGTCCACATGATAAATGCCATTTGCTAAAGGGAGACAATCCCTTTAAGTGTAGAAAGGATAGGAAAAACATTTTTCTCATTAGTTGAAAATCTGTACATTGATGCTAGAGTGAAAAGCTAGAAAGAAATATAAAAAAAAACTTCAAAAAAAGATTGCTTTTGCTTACCCAAACAATGTGTCCTTCCATTTCCAATCAATCCAAAATTACACATACAAGAATATTTGTTATCTTTTTCTATACATGTAGCATTCTGGTGGCAAGAATTACATACATCCCTTGATAGTAGAGCTGAAGGAAAAAAGTATTAGAAGATGAATTAAACCCAGAAAACAAATATGTTTGAAGTAGATCATCCACAAATACTGAATCAGACATACTTCCAAACTAAGGGGGAGATTTATCAAAACTGGTATAAAGACAATCAAATTCCACCTTTATTTTTCAGAGCTCTTTTGGAAAATGAAATTAGGTATCTAATTGGTTGCTATGAGCACCTAAGTCAGTTTTAGTATACTAACTTCTCCTAAGTACTGTATTTCATATACCTGCTGTTTTTTGAAATAATTTTGCATTCAAACTACAATTTCATAGAGTATATCACGACAAGTAAGATTTAGGATGTCTCCCAAAAGACCCAAAAGCATTTCCAAAGGCTGTACATTTGGAAGGGATAGCTATGGTGATGGTCCTCCCTCTTTGTATGGATATGTGCAATCTTCCTCAAAGGCATGCAATCACTCAATATTTCTCTGCAATGCCCAACTTGGATGGCCAGTCCATCCTAGTAATGTTGCGTTCTGGACTACTGCCACATGTTCCTCTGAGGCCACCCATGCTCCCCTCCAGTCAATCCTCAATTCTGCTGCCTGGTTAATCCAACTTTCCCCTAGTTTCTCCTCTACCTCTCCCCTCTGCAATCCACATCATTCTCCATTGACCAACAAATTCAGTTCAAAATACTACACAAAAACATATAAGACCATCTACAATCTGTCCCCTCCTTATATTTCCCACACTTAATATCGGATCCTCACAATACCTTATTTGCACTACTTTTGTCTGTTCCTTACATAATCATTTATAAGATTTCTCACGTGCACCTCCCATACAGTGGAACTCACCACTTCAGCACATCGGACTCTCTCCTAACATGCAAACCTTCAGAAACAACCTAAAAATTCACATCTTCAGGAAAGCCTCAAGCCTATCATAAGTATGCTGCCATCAAACAGCCAGATGAGCAGCTTTACTCTCACGTAATATGTCCTTTACCTTCCCTTGTAGAGTGTAATGTGAATACCGCAACCTGTGAAAAAGGTGCAGAACTTAGTCTGACCTTGTGATCCACCCTGTGATTGCATATAGAAAGAGAGCTGTTGCACCCCTATTTCTAGATGCTTATGCCAAACTCAGCTAGAATAGTGAAGTGTGTGGAAAATTGCTTTAAAGAGACACCTTGGCCTATGAAATATCTTTGCAGCTAGAGACTTGTAAGATCTATAAAATTGCACAGCTTTGAAAGAACTGCCAGTGCATGCATGCTGAAAACTATAACCAATTTGCTTGAACTTGATCTGCAAGTAAAGAACTGTTTTACTGTTGAAAACTGGCTCATCATTGCCTCCTCTACTGCTGCAGAAGACCCTGCTTTGCTCTCACAATTTGTCAGGACAAAAAGGGACCCGAATCACCATCAGGCAGGAGAAACCCAAGAATCAGGGTGTGTCCCGAAGGGAAGAAAGGTGCGCACTTCCTATTACTGCATGGCCCAAGGGGTCGACAGAGTGAGTAACAACTTCACCACAGCATTCTTGCTACTATCACTCGTATCCTCTTCCCTTTTCTGGGCTTGCTGCATGTATACTCCATTTTAGATGTGCAGTGCCCTTGAATCAATGTCACTTTCAAATAAAAAATAATATTGTCTTCTCCAGGTTTTAATGAAATATGAGCGCTCCTGTACACTAAGTATTCTACTCACCCGTAAAGAATAGAAGAATCTGTTTTCTCTGCTGTTATAAGGGCACTGTTTCCCATATCTAAAAGTTGTGTTGTGTGTTTGTATGTGTCTTTGTATGAGCTTTCTATGACTGTGGTCCGTGTTCCCTCCATTTGTATGTTACCAAATTAAAAAACAAATTTAAAAACATCTGTTTTAGAAATTGCTTTTTTTCTCTGCAAGTACAGCTATACAAAAATATGTGTCTTCTCTTGACTCTGGCTGAATGTGATGAGCATTTAAAGAGGACCTTTCACCACTCCTGACATGCCTATTTTAATAGTTTCATGTATTCCCCACGTACTAACAATTCTGGAACATCTATTCTTATGTCTGTATGTTGTACCATTCCTTTATTATTTGCACTAGAAGTTATGAATGAATTGCTATTTGCCTCCAGTAAAGGAACAGAGGGGAGGTGACCAGTTGGGGGTGTGTACCTGCACAGACTGACTCTAGCCAATCAGTGCTGCCATATTCAGTCTGTGCAGGTACACACCCCCAACTGGTTACCTCCCCTCTGTTCCTTTACTGAAGGCAAATAGCAATTCACATATAACTTCTAGTAGAAATAATAAAGGAATGGCACAACATAGAGACATAAGAATAGATGTTCCAGAATTGTTAGTACGTGGGGAATGCCTGAAGATATTAAAACAGGAATGTCAGGAACGGTGAAAGGTCCTCTTTAAAGCCCCCGCAATTTGTTGAGTTGACCACCACTGCTTTACACAATGGTACATCAATTTATTTCTAACGTCCTAAATGTATATTATTGCAGGGTTAGCCAGCAGTCTTATACGGTAACTAGATTGCATTCTTTAGCTGCTTCATTCTAGACATTGGTTTGTTAATACCCTTATTTTTCAACTTTCAGCACCTGGCTGTGTAAAAATGATGCTGCAATCACCATATGAGCACAATGCTGCTTCCTCCCCTGACCTCATCACAAGAATCATTAACGTAATTATGTCAACACGCTGCTCATTGTTATAACCTAATCTCTTGTAAGTTTTGGACTTCCTTCCAGCTTCTAATAAGCTTCCTTCTCACTTTCAGCGTAACAGGATAACTGATACAAGACAATATCTACAAGTAGACTGCAGTGAGGGCTGGAGTGAAGGACCTTTCCTGAATGATGAGTTCATATCTCAAGCTGGTTCCTTGTTTTTAGAAGATTAAAAGGAAAAAAGAGAATATATTCAAACATACAAAATGCATTGCACAATTAAATAGCTTGTCCCACAATTCAACAATTTATTTATCTGATTGCACAAAATATTATTAGCCAATTAGAATAGTTTCTTTCTTTATTCATTCCCATTCAGAATTTCTTTGTAATGTGTCCAAAGCCAGTGGACACACATGTCCAGTAACTTAGTACCACCAGCTAAATAGTTTAATATGAGTGGTGGAGTGATTCCTGATATTGTGCAGGACAGCCAATAAGAATTAACTACTTTTAAACAGGTCCCACCGGCCAGTGGGTGAGGAAAGTCATTGTTTTGTATAGTGCAATGACTTGTGTTCTTGCAAGTGGTCTCATAGATTTTAAGTTCTTGCAAGCAGGACCCTCACTCCTTTTGTTTTGGGATTAGTTTGCTACTCTGTAATGTATGATTTTGCTTGTGCATGTTCCCTCTGATCTGTAAAGTGCTGCAAAATTACATTGGCATTGTATGAATAAAGATTATCATTTAAATTTCTTATTTTGCTACTGATAACAATAATAGTATTATCGTAAATTGACCACAATACCACGGCCATCTGAACGGCCTATAACACTGTACGTAGATTGTTAGTGCAGTGCCCCAGATCTTCATGTATCCGCAAAGATTGGTTTGTTATGTAATGTTATGTCATTTTTGCACTGTATACCATCAGGTGAGGTATGGTTGGCATAGGGATGGGGCTAACCACCCCATTCCTCCCCTCTTGGTAGGAGTGGGCTGGTCCTGCTTCCTGTCAAGAGGGTAGTGTTGGCTAGGATAGTGAGGAGTGAGATAGCAAGTCATATTGCTCCTGCTCCAAGTTTTAGGAACCATACAAGCAACTCATCTGTAAGACTACTACTCCAAAGATACTAACAGGTCCAAAAACTGCAGATATTCTGCAGAGCTACAGCATTACAGTGACCATCAACCATAGCTACCCAGACCCTGCTGCAAATGAGGGACTACAGCTCAGTCATCCATCGCCTTAGATCACATCCAGGCCAACTCATAAAAGCCTGTATTTTCACCAAGTGGACACCTACAACCACAAATGCTAGCCTGCAGTTATTAGCCAGAAGTTCAGGAGAGAGACATCAGCAATATAGCATACTAGAGATGCCATTATCCGCTACTTTGCCAGCCACCATACCTCATCATCTAGGAGAGAAATTGCACTGTGTACAACTACTGCTGGATGTACTACCTATTTTGCGCTAAGTAAATAGACACATTATTTTACTTCTGGCCTAATTCCTTAAACCACCATTTGTACTGCCCAGGGAGCAACGGTCTGAGGGAGTACGCTATGACAAATCACTGTCAGGGCTACTACACCACCACTCTTCAGGGACTCACTGAATTAATACTTTCAGTACATTTGTCCCAGTTCACATTAAGACTCACAGTCTAAATGCTAAATTAACCTATAAGTATGTTTTTGAAGTATGTTAGAACACCAGAGTACCTGGAGGAGACCCACATAACACAGGGGGAACATACAAACTCAAAGCCAATTTCACCCTTCAGGTCATATACAAATCGTGTACCCCAGTTGATATTTATGAGTTGCAAGGTAACAGCACCCTCCAGCCCCTGATTGACTGCTTTCTTCCCATTATTGAGTACAGGAAGAAAGTTGTCAATCCTGAGCTGGAGTGAGAGGGTATCTCACAACTCATGAATCTAGAGACTTAGTACATTAAGAGGGTTCAAGCACTGCAACTACTAAAGTGTACGCTTCTCAAAAATTACACAAAATAAACCATACAAACATAACAGACAACACTGGAATCAGCTTCTGTTACTATCTTAAATTTTATTTTCTTAATGCCAAAAGTTAATGCAATTCTGACTGCAATACATGCAAATTCAGCAAGTTGTCTTTGCGGAAGCAAGAAATTTAGTCATGCAGAGCTGCCCATTTCCTTCCAAACATTTCCCAATTTGTTTGAGCACCGTCAATATAATGTCAACTAACAAAGTCAGAATTAAACTAGTGACAGTTCTTCCCTTGATAGTCCCACTTACACTAGCAATAATTAACAACTTAAAGATGACATGTCCCCTTCTCCTGACATGTCTGTCTTAGTACATAACTACTTGCACTCCCCATGTAATACCAATTCTGGAGCATCTATTCTTATGTCTCTATGTTGTGCTATTCCTTTATTATTCCTTCTGGAAGTTTACCAATTGCTAGCAGTCTGCAGTAAGGGTGCCACTGGGTGTTACCAGTTTTGGGTGTGTCTGACTTATAGTTGGGGAAAGGTGGTTTGAGGGACAACGTTACTACCAGTGGTGTAGGAGTTGTTTGGGGGACAATGTTACTGCCTGTGGGATTGGGGTAGTTAGGGGGACAATACTGCTGCCAGTTGGGGAAGAGTGGTCAGTGGACAATGCTGGTGGAAGGTATTTTGTGCTGCAGTGTGATATGCATTTGGCGCTGTTAGGTAGGAATTTTGTGCTGGACTATAGTATTTATTTGGTGTTGAAGGATAGTTTATTCTTCACTTTAGTATTTATTTGGAGCTGATTTTGTAGAAATTTGTGTAAAACAAATAATTACCTTTAAAATGTATAAATTTGATATTTGTATACTTAACAGTTTGTGATCATATATGGTCATACAGAGCACAGTTCCTGTTGGCTCGCAGGAGATAACAGTATTTAATAGCATTTAATCCTGAATGCTGTCACCAGCACAATGACACATTGTTGAGTGTTAAAAGGAGGAAGTATTACAGATTCTTCTGGTGACTTTCAAGTGCCATTGTTTACAGGAGAAACGACTTGAAAAGGAGGAAACCAACAAGATAAAGCATGAACTCTGTCTATGACAGGTGCTAATCATATCTGAAACCTTCCAGATTATGTCATTAAGAAGCAAGGATGTAAGAACTTTATGCTGGAAGTAAGGACATTATTAACCAACCATATGCAAATAAGTACAAAAAAAGGTTCCTCTGGAAAACACATCTACGTAGAAAGGCTGTGAACTGTCATTGCTGACACCTTGTATATAAACAGCAGGAGGAGTTTTGGAGCTGCGGAGCAGAAAATAGCAGGGGAGAAAAAGGTGTAGGATTTTTTGTATAATTATTATTATTTTAAGGCATTTATTGCCCTCATCATCCCTTTAAAGTGTACATGTACTTAAAAAAAGATTTGATATGTGATAGTGGCATATTAAAGGTTTTTATAATGGTGGTTCAAGTGCTGATACCCCAACCCAACTATTCCAGGGTCCCTTATCTCTGGTTGGCAGCTAAAGTGTTATCACCATCTTTGCAATGGCTAGGAGATGTGTTCCACATGACTTTGCTGTCTTTTTAGGATGGTGGTTGGTAAAAGGGTGCGCCAGTTCCCTGCTGCTTCCTGTTGAAGTGAATGGGATGGAGGAGTTGTAATCACACCTGCTCGCTGCTGCATTTTCAATGGCAAGCAGGAAAACAGTGAAGGTACGTAAACAACTGAGCAGCTTGTGTTACGAGAGTTGGACCCCCATCTATTGATGACCTATCCATCATCAGTATAAAACTCAGGGAAAACTCCTTTAATGATGGTTGAGATCACTCCAGTAGAACTTCTCCATTCTTGCCAATATACAGTAGTTATTGATGGGCATGAAGACAGTTGTCAATTGTTATTGAGACTTCTCAGGTCATATTGTGCATGTTATTATGTATAAAACAGGTCATGCTTTGTCAGGTTTACCTGCATACCATAGGCCCAATACAAGTGGCATTTTTAAATTTACAATGTAAAAAGTGACCCCGCCTACTTGGCTTGGTAACACCTTCTGCCAGTTTGGCTCCACCTACAATGTAGGGCTACTTCTACGTTTTTTTCCAGGGCCACTTTCAGTTCCCCATTCGTCCTTGTCTGAAGTGAAGTCCAGATCGCTGTACAAGGGTTAAAGGGTAAATACCAGGGGACTGGTTAGCTTCCACAGTTGGTCCATTCCCGCTGTCTGTTAGTGGGCATCTCAGCACTCAAAAACCTTTGATATCTCACTATGACATATCAGAAGTTTTTTTTTTTTTTTTTTTTTGCACAGGTACACATTAAAGGGGTTGTCCAGGCTTTTACTATTGATGACCTATCCTCAGGATAATTGAAAATATTCAAATCAGCTTGAGAATAGGTAATCAATATCAGATTGGCGGGGGTCTGACACCCGGCACATGCCGTCTCCCTTCTCTCTTCCTGTCCGCTGTTGCAGTCTATGGTATGTGGTCCTTACTGGGTGTCGGACACCCGCTGATCTGATATTGATGACCGATTCTCAAGCTGATTTGAGTATTTTCAATTCCCAAATAATTCCATGGCCATTTTGCTTCATTAATTACATAATATATGCTACACAAGTTAGTGTATAAAGTGGTACAACAATATTTGCTTGTAACAGTACAGCTTCATTAGCTCAATGCACTCTTAAAATCATAAAAGGGAAAAAAAATCTTTATTTTTGGGTTTATGGTTTGTGGTCATATGACAGGATATGGATGAAGAAACATCACAATTTCTGAAAAAGAGAGAAGTTTATGTTTTTCTGCATGGATCTATTTAGGTGAGATGGTCTAATGCTGACTATTATAAGGAATAAGTAAAGATATAAATTCTAAGGCCTCATGCACTTGGCAAAACCATATGCACTAAGCCTGTATGGTGGCACAAGGATTCCTGAAGGTTTCATATTAAAAACCCATAGGCAGTCTGAGTGCCACTGTATAGTACATACATGATACAACTAGAGATGAGTGAATTTCTTAAAAGTTTGATTCGGTTGCTTTGCTGAATTTTACAAAAAAATTCACTTAGTAACGAATTACTTTGTCATGAAGCGCATTTTTTTGTAAGTAGTGGGTGCAATGACATGGACCTGCGATTGCGCCGCTCCCCATCATTGTACCCATCAGATGCCGCGTTCATACATGATTGTGGCATCTGAGAATAAAAACAGTCTGAGGTTTCAGCCAATCAAAATGGTGACAGCCGGCCTGTTGCGAGCAAATGGAGGAGATAAGTATGATCTTTTGTTTTTTTTACACTATTTCTGGTTAAATTGACTCACTACCACGAATCGAATTTATCCTGAAATTCGGATCGAATTCCACTTAGTTGGATTTGATTTGCTTAACTCTAGATACAGCAATAAAATGTGCTATATTACTATGTCAGAAAAAAATCTGTGCATGCCTTCATATGAACTTTGTCATAAATATGCTTGGTACGTTCATTGTGTGGTGGCTATGATTCCAGATATTGTAGGAGCTAATATTTTGCATTGAAATATTCCGAAAGCAGTATATTTACTAGGACATGAAGTAAAACTCAGTAGCACAAGACTCATGACGAGCAGCTCTGCTTATGTGCCCTAGGTGTTGCTTAGTAGTGCGTTTTAGTTACAGGTTATTACCGTATTTTTCGCTTTATAAGACGCACTCCCCTGCCCAAAAGTAGGGGGAAAATTGCGGTGCGTCTTATAAAGCAAATACAAATGAGCGCTTCCATTATGGAAGCGCTCACTTGTATGTATAAGGTGCCGGGACCCCCATCAGACCTCAGATCAGCCCACCCAGCCCATAAGGATAAAATAAAAACCTCTCTTAGGCTACTTGCACACTTGCATTTGCAGGATCCGTTTGTGAGATCCGTCCAGGCTCTCACAAACGGATCCGTCATGATAATACAACCATCTGCATCCGTTCGGAACAGATCCATTTGTATTATCTTTTACATAGCAAAGACAGATCCGTTTTGAACTCCATTGATAGTCAATGGAGGACGGATCCGTTTTCTATTGTGTCAGACAAAACGGATCCGTCCCCATTGACTTACATTGTGAGTCATGTCGCTTGCATCAATTTCTTCATGCGGACACCAAAACGCAGCAAGCAGCTTTTCCGTGTCCGCCTCCAAAACGGAATGGAGACAGAACTGAAGCAAACGGAAGCAAAACTGATGCATTCTGAACGAATCATTTTCCATTCAGAATGCATTAGGACAAAACTGATCAGTTCAGGACCGTTTGTGAGAGCCTGTGACGGATCTCTAAAACGGATCCTGCAAACGCAAGTGTCAAAGTAGCCTTACCTGTCCTGCGCCGCGGCTCCGCTCCGGGTCCGGCGCTCCTCTGTCTTCCTGGGCCGGCTCTGCACTGTCCTGACAGCATACAGCGTCAGGAAGTAGTGTGCGCACTATGACCTGACACTGCACGCAGTCAGGTGACAGTGCAGCGCCGGCCTTAGAAGCCAGAGGAGCGCCGGACCCGGAGCGAAGCCGCAGCGCAGGACAGGTAAGTTTTTATTTTATCCTAATGGGTTGGGTGGGCTGATTTGAGGTCTGATGGGGGCATATTCATTTAATATGGGGGCTTATGGGCTGATCTGAGGTCTGATGGGGATAGAGGGGGCTGATCTAAGGTCTGATGGGGGCATATTCATTTAATATGGGGGCTTATGGGCTGATCTGAGGTCTGATGGGGATAGAGGGGGCTGATATGGGCTGATCTGAGGTCTGATTGGGGCATATTCATTTAATATGGGGGCTTATGGGCTGATCTGAGGTCTGATGGGTTAGAGGGGCTGATATGGGGGCTGATCTGAGGTCTGATGGGGGCATATTCATTTAATATGGGGGCTTATGGGCTGATCTGAGGTCTGATGGGGATAGAGGTGGCTGATATGGGCTGATCTGAGGTCTGATTGGGGCATATTCATTTAATATGGGGGCTTATGGGCTGATCTGAGGTCTGATGGGTTAGAGGGGCTGATATGGGGGCTGATCTGAGGTCTGATGGGGGCATATTCATTTAATATGGGGGCTTATGGGCTGATCTGAGGTCTGATGGGGATAGAGGTGGCTGATATGGGCTGATCTGAGGTCTGATTGGGGCATATTCATTTAATATGGGGGCTTATGGGCTGATCTGAGGTCTGATGGGGATAGAGGGGGCTGATATGGGCTGATCTGAGGTCTGATTGGGGCATATTCATTTAATATGGGGGCTTATGGGCTGATCTGAGGTCTGATGGGGTAGAGGGGCTGATATGGGGGCTGATCTGAGGTCTGATGGGGGCATATTCATTTAATATGGGGGCTTATGGGCTGATCTGAGGTCTGATGGGGATAGAGGGGGCTGATATGGGGGCTGATCTGAGGTCTGATGGGGGCATATTCATTTAATATGGGGCTTATGGGCTGATCTGAGGTCTGATGGGGATAGAGGGGGCTAATATGGGGGCTGATCTGAGGTCTGATGGGGGCACATTTGTCTAATATGGGGGCTGATGGGCTTATCTGAGGTCTGATGGGGGTAGAGGGGGCTGATATAGGGGCTGATCTGAGGTCTGATGGGGGTTGAGGGGGCTGATATGGGGGCTGATCTTAGGTCTCATGGGGCAGAGTGGGCTGATATGGGGGTCTGATGTGATGTCCTGAAATTTACAAGTTGTCATAGTTAGTTAATTTAGGCTACTTTCACACTTGCGGTACCCTTTTCCAACAGGCTGTTTCGGCGGGGGAACAGCCTGCCAGATCCGTGCTACTGCAAGTCCACCGTGCCGCCGGAAGTCTGCTCTGGCCCCATTCTCTATAGTGGGGGTGGGCGGGAGGTCTGGCCGCAACACGGCAAACAAGCAGAGAGGCGGCCGGACAAAAACCGCAGCATGTTGTACTTTTTGTCCGGGCGCCTCTCGGCATGTTTGACCTCTGGCTGCCCGCATTATAGTGAATGGGGCCACAGCGGACTTCTGGTGGCACGGTGCAGTAGAATGGATCCGGCAGCCTGTTCCCATGCCGGAACAGCCTACCGGTAAAGGCTACCGGAAAAGGCTACCACAAGTGTGGAAGTAGCCTTAATCTGCTGGAATGAAACATTCAGGGAAAAATGCACCAAAATAAGAATAAAAAGAGTAGTTGTCTTATATTATAAATTTAATATGGGAGTCATGAGGTACAAGTATATGAAACGTGCATAGCCCAGGTAGCCAAGAATAATAACGATGATATCAAATAATATAAGGCCTTATGCACAGAGCAGATCTGTGTGCACAAAGCCTTATGATAGCATACAGAGTAACCAGGGCTCCAGCCATAGGCTCCGTGTGTGCTGTCATACCATGCCTCTGTACTGAAGCCAGGGGCGTCGCTAGGGCTTTTTATCCGGGGCTGGGGCCCCGAATCAAACTAACACTGCCCCGAACATCGGGAGACTGTTTGCTACTGCACTGCACTATTCACTTACTCCATTACACTGCCTGGGTGCTGGCGCCATCTAGTGGACTACAGACTGCAAGCCAGATCAGGGCACAGACGGAGCACACACAGCAGTCTAGAAGAAGGCTCCTCCTCCCAGCCTGCTCCCAGCCAGAGGAGCCGACACTGCTGTAAGTAAGAATTGCTAGTTAGAGCCCCCTACCCCCTCCCCTCTCTTATTCCTTGGCTAGCTGTGGTGCCTGTTAACCCTTACCCTCTTATCCACCAGCTTATGCAGCCAGACGTTCCCAGGGCTGGTGTAAAATGGTGCAGCTGTGTAGTCAGGGCCTAGGTCGGAGAGGGAGGGGGAGGGTTGTCAGGCTATGCAGTGCTTACACCTAGACAAGTTATGGTGCTCAGTCCTGCCTTGTGCTCCTCCTCTAGCTGCAGAACTGCCCTTGCAATTCATGATGGAGCCCCAGGAATCCTGCTTAAAAGTAAGTGTGTAGTATGTGTGTGATGTGTAATATGTAATAGTGTGTGTGATATGTAATATGTAATGGTGTGTGATGTGTAGTATGTAATGGTGTGTGATGTGTAGTATGTAATGGTGTGTGATGTGTAGTATGTAATGGTGTGTGATGTGTAATATGTAATGGTGTGTGATGTGTAATATGTAATGGTGTGTGATGTGTAATATGTAATAGTGTGTGCGTGATGTGTAGTATGTAATAGTGTGTGTGATATGTAATAGTGTGTGCGTGATGTGTAGTATGTAATGGTGTGTGATGTGTAATATGTAATAGTGTGTGCGTGATGTGTAGTATGTAATAGTGTGTGTGATATGTAATATGTAATAGTGTGTGCGTGATGTGTAGTATGTTCCTGCATGTAATACAGGATGTATTAAATATATTTTATTTTGTACAGTGTATGGTGGCATCAATGCCTCTATATACTATACAGCACTTATTAAGATTGACCCTAGTGAAGATGAAGAAAGGGGTCTAACAGAAGCAGCAGAGAGCTGGACTCTGTCAGTCCTCTAGATCATCCGCCACAACCATTACTGTATTTGCCTTACATGCCGCAATCAGCATAGATTGGGGCATCTATGAATTGATAAGGAATAGAGATGAGCGACGTGCTTGTAACGAGCACTGTACCGCTTGGCTCCCCTGCGCTCGCATAGGCGCAGGCAGCCGCTTCCGTCCTCCTCACCCAACAGAAGCGGCTGCCTGTGCCCATACGAGCGCAGGGGAGCCGAGCGGTACAGTGCTCGTTACGAGCACGTTCGCTCATCTCTAATAAGGAATGTCTGGTTTTATCTTATAAAAAAAAACAGTACATGGCAGTGTGCGGGGGGAGGGTCGACTTAGAGGACTGGGCCATATTCACTGGGGCTTGGGCCCCGGATCTTTTGAGACCCTAGCAACGCCCCTGACTGAAGCATATATCATAGGTATTCCTAGCATTGCTTCTTGGAGAAATACATCTGTAATGTGGCTGGTGATGATTTACAGTATGTATAATTAAAGGAATAAAGTGCTATAGTAGAGTAAGAGTATAGGGGACTATATGATAATTCTGTATAACTTGAAATTTGTTCACTAACAGAATTTGGTTTTAGGGAAATGGTTCTAGAAAAGTGCAGTTATTCTGCCAACACTGTATTATCTGTGCATGAAAATTCATAAGTTGTCATTCAAACAAATGTAAACTGCACTAGAATAACCCCATGTGAACCCAGCAGAGTGACAAGAAGAAATATGATTGACTTGTATGCATGTGGGGCCAGGAACAATAATAATCATAATAATTGTAATAACGGCAATTAGTTACAATGTATTAGAGAAAAAAATGCATACTTCTAATATTGCTGTCCCAAGACACAGTCCGTTTCTCACCATAAAATAATAAATCCACAAGCAGCTACTGTCACACAGGACTGAGACTCACCAGTAAAGCCTCGAGCACAGAACAGGAGCAGTAGACATGCCACCAGCAGGACCAAGTGCAGGGTACTTTGTGTCCTCATATCATAAAGTTTTTCAACACTCTCCCACTGTTAGCTTCTTAGCAGCTGAAGTTCTTTCTCCGGCACATCTAAAATAAGTTGAGAGCAGAAAACCCTCTTTTATCAGATTCAAGGCGTCATTTTCCTGTGGGCAGCGCATTCATAAAAGTCCTGGGCAGGATGAAGCAAACAGTTTGGTGACTCATTCTTCAGATCTCAACCTTGCAACCAAAATAGTCTCAATATTAGAAAAACCTAAAAACAAGACCCTCATCTGAGTCCATCTCTTGGCCTTATGTAAGGCACTTGTCAAGTGGAAAAGGCGGGTTGACTAACTTTAAATATGGGTTTTGAGATAGCAGTGCTCTGCATGCACAAGTCACTCTAGCCTGACTTGACTCCTGAAGCAACAGGTTGTTTAGGCATGGTGAAACACACATGACCTGTAATAAGCAGCACGTTTGGGATGGGACAATAATAACTAAAACAATAATAATAATAATAATAATTTGGTTAATATTATTATAGTATAATTAGTAGTAGTAGTAGCATAGCATTATTGTTATACTGTAGTATCAATATTAGTAGTATTTATTTTTGTGCTACACTTGTAGACAAATAAACCAGGGAGTAAACAGAAATATTATCTAACAATATATAAAAAGACACATAATAAATTTGATTTTTTTTCTTTTCTCTCAAAGTACCAACTATACAGATTGCTTAACGCTTTTCTGCTATCTGCTATATATGACTGTTGATGGTACTGTTCACAGAGTCCCCTGTCATTAAATAATAATATACAAAACAAGGGCTTTCTTATATAGTTTCTAGATATAATGCGGTCACCATGGGACATATCTTTTTCCTCCAGATATGAATATATCTGGTAGAGTCCTGTCTGGCCCTTTGTTTATCCTTGCTCTTTGGAGTACCCCGGGCATTTCAGCAGCTTCGGCAGTGTGTGCAGGTGGAGAGGTCTGATAAGGCTCATGTTTGAAATGTAAGGGAGCTTCGGTTTTATTTTATGGAAAAAGGAAAATGAAACACGATCAGCTGCAACTGACATATGGAATGTGTCATGTAAATGGGTAAATGTTAGGGCTCTGTATAAAATTACTGGGGAAAGCAGGTATAAAATGTGTTGGAAAGTGGAAAGTGTCATAAAAAATCTAAAAATTAAATATAGAGATGAACGAATTTCTTGAAATTTTTTTGTGTCAGATTCGACAAATTTTTTGTAAAAATTCGATTCTTGGCCAAATTGATTCTACACAAATTAAATGTGCTCTAATTGTCTGGTTTATTACACTATGAGGTCTCCTACGACTCAGATTTTATATATTTTGTCACTTTTTCACTCTTTCTATGCCATTCCAACCCCCCATCATTCCACAGCCATTTTCCATTGTTTCATTTTTGCTTTTAACATTCTGCCTTCCTGCAGCCATAACCTTTTATTTTTTCATTCACATAGACATGTGTGGGCTTATTTTTGTGTGACAAGTTGTACTTTATCATGGCACAATATTGTATTGCATGCAATGTAGTGGGAATCTGGAAAAAATTGGAATTGTAGAGAAAAACAATTCCTCCACAGTGGGTTTAGTTTTTATGGCATCATCTACCATATGCGGTAAAACTGACATGTTACTTTCATTCTCTGGGTCAGTACAATTACAGCGATACCACATTTATATAGTTTATATAGTTTTTCTTGTGTTTTAAGACTTAAAAATAATCTTAGAAAAATTCACTTTTTCTTTGCATTGTCATATTCTGACCCCCAATAACTTTTTTTTGATATTTAAGTCTAGAAAGCTGTGTGAGGGCCTCTTTTTTTGCAGGGCAATTTTTTTATTGATACTGTTTTAGAGTGTATATGACTTTTTGATCACTTTTTTCAATTTTGTGTAGATGAAGCAATGAAAAAACTGCAAATCGGCCATTATGATTTTTTTATGTGAACACCGGTTCACCGTACAGGATAAATATGTTTATATTTTTAACCCGTAAGCTCCCAGGGTGGTACATGTATGGCACCGGGATGGCCTTTCAATAACAACAGAGGCCTGCTTTTAATTTCTGCGACTGGCAATAGTGCAATTTATAGGCATTTAACCCCTTAGTTGCTGTGGCATCTAAATGGCAAAAAACCCAGAAGCGCACGATTCTGGATTAAGACCGGCTCCCCTGTGTGTCAATCGGGGAAGCCGGTCTTTCGTTCTAATTACACTAAGTCTCTCTGAAGAGACCCAATATATTAGAGCTGCAGAACTACTATACTGTAGTTCTATGGATATGGGTTCTGTGAATATTGTAGCCTCTTAGAGGAGCTAAAAAAACAGTAAGAAAAATGTTTAAAAAAGTACAAAAAAAATAAAAATAAAATTTAAATCTCCCCCTTTCCCTAAAGTAAAAAATAAATACATAAACAATATAAACAAATAAATATCATGGGCATCATGGCACCTGAAATTGCCCATACTATTAAAAATAATAAAAAATATTGATCCTATACGGCAAATGGCATAATGGGAAAAAAAAAAATCGAAATGGCTGATTTGCCATATTTTCATCACTTCACTTACCCAAAAATTGAATAAAATGTGATCAAAAAGTCACACACACAAAATGATATTATATAAACTACAGATCATCTCGCAAAAAGTGAGCTGCACAGCTCAGTAGCTGTAGCTATAAAAAAAGGTATGGGGTCAGAATATGGCGATGTAAAAAATATATATTTTTGTCAAAGTTTTTTTCAGTATTAAAACACAAAAAATCTATACGCATGTGGTATTGTTGTAATTGTACTGACCCAGTATAAAAGGAACAGGTCATTTTTGCCACATAGGGAATGCTGTAGGGGCAAAACCTGTAAAACTGTGATCTAATTAACTTTTTTTTTTCCAATTTCACCCGTTTGGAATTTTTTTCCCGCTACCCACTACATTGTATGCCATATTAAATGGTGGCATTATAAAGTATAACTTTTCCTGCAAAAAGAAGCCCTTCATGTGAATAAATTAATAAAAAAGTTATGGCTCCCTGAATACAGGGAAGAAAAATAAAAACGCAAAAAATAAAAAAACTCCGGTATTCAAGGGGTTAATAGCACTGGAATTTTGTGACATGGCAATGCCTATGATTTATTTTTATATTTTTAAAAGTGCAGGGGAGTGCTCCTAGGGAAAAGCCTCTCAGATGCCGTGGTCGCAATCGACTATGGCATCTAAAGGTGTTAAATGTTCACAATCTGCATCATTGCCAATCGTGGACATTGTCTCTGGGTGTCTGCTTTGTAAAACAGAAGCTAAGCAGGCTCAATGTTAAAAGACTGCATCTGGACATACAATTACATCTGTTTGCAAGAAGGGGTTTACCTAATGACAGCAATTACAAATAATCTGACACAGACATATATAGCTATGGGTAAATGGTTGACGGTGTTAATAAACAGTGTGTATAAAAACACTGCACCATCACATTTGTTATGCTTTTTAATATTAGAAATCTTTCAAAAATGTTCCCTTATTGTGGACACATGGCATTTAAACACATACAGTGTTATTGAAAAAAAAACTATATCTTGTTGGGCCCAAGCTTCCAAAAAGTATGCCTTGATGGGGCAGATCCCTGACCCTGTTTATAAACACACACATCAATGTCATGAGAAACAGTGGCTTGTTCTGCACAAGCATCCACAAATTATTTGTTAACAGGGGCAGAATATCTGCCCATATATATACACAAACAAATGTTAATTGTCAGAAAAAACAGTGGCTTGTTCTAAATTTGAACAAGCCTAGAAGAATTCTCCCTTTTATTCCAGAAGTACAATAGCAGTAGTAAAGTGTGGATATGGAAAAGGTACGGTGTGTAGGGATAATAGTGGCAGCAATAGTAGTGCCAGCAGTAGCAGCACAGCATGGAACAGACAAGGCAGCAATTAGATGTGTACACAGTGTATACTGGTAAAATAGCAATTTGGCCTCCTTTTCGGCAGCAGGAAAACATTCCCCCATTTTGCTTTCATAGGGAGGGTCTAAAAGTATGGCTATTCAGTAATCATAAGATTGCTTGATGGTAAGGATATGCTATGCCTCTCAGTAGGTAAGCAAACATACAGCTGTGCTTGGGTAGTAGTATAGTAGTGGCAACTATGTAGAAATAATGGTACTTCCAGGAGGGGTAATGGAAGTGGCAGTAGGGGGATTGGCAATGGGGAGTAGTAGCTGTGGGGGTGGGGGTGGCACAGCCATAATGTACAGAACATGATGGTAAGCAGTAGAGATGAGCGAATCATTCAAAATTTTATTCGATGAACTTTTCCTAAGATTCGTATATTTGACAAATAGATTTGTTGTATTTGCGTACAAAATATACGTTATTACGTGCTATTAGTGAACCTTCGCGCACTAATAACGAACACTCTTTTAAAAAATGTACGCAACTTCTTAGAAGACGTACGCATGAGCATACAAATAGCGTACGAATCCTCAACGTACTATTGTCTACGCGATTACGTAATACGCAGGCACGCACGATGAGAGGCCACGGCGTGCACTCCTCAGAGGCAGAGCGAATTTTAGAAAATGGCATCCAGGCGATCCTCATCAGTTTAGCTCTGCTGCACAGCTGCAATACATAGTCCGGCTGATGGACCGACAGGATTACGATGGCACACACCGCCACACGAACCAGCATAAAAAGAAGGTGATCCAGCAGGTGATCCGAGGCTTGCGCCATCGTTTCGACACCTTGCGGACCCCGGGCCAGATCCAGCTTAAATGGTCAGATCTGAAATCGCCCTCAGAGGCAGTATGTATATTTGAGGTAGCACAAGTAAGGTGCTGTCTATCCGGCTAAGTGCATAGTACAACCATCCACCATACAATAAAGTGAATATGAGGACACATTGCGGTACCTGTAAAGAAATACACACAATGGGCAATATACTTGAAAACGTTGCTGAAAGGTAAAAACATTAGTGCAAACAATCCAGTGCAAACAATATAGTGCAAATACATTATAGGTATAATGTAAACATTTTAAATATCACCTACATAGTATGCTCACGGACACGTTTAAGTCTCTTTTCTTCTGACGCTTGTCATACAACTGGAACAGAGTCCCAAACTCAGTTGTAATTTGTAATCCACATAGGTAATTGTAATCCAAATGGGTAATAAAATAGCAACAAAGGTTCCTTAAAAAACCCTCTTTCAAGGGGCTCCCCAATAACCTGAAAAGCGGGAAAAAAGGGATGAGGCACACGTATGCGCAACTTGGTTAAAACTTTTTTTTATGGGGGGAGTCCTGACAATCCATGTTCATCTGGGTGAGGACAAACGCAAGGGAACAAAAATAAAAACAAATGCCAACTAGTGCTCACCCTTCAAGTAAAGTCCACGTTGTGGCTCCCATAAAAGCTGCAGGATCCTTACTTAAGGGCCTGCAGGTCCTCTTCACTGCTGCTGGAGCTAAAAGACATGAGAGGGCGCTCCTGCCTCATGAAAGCTACACTGGCTGCAGCAGCAGAGCTCCACCGACCTCTCAGGGATGGTCTTGGTAGTGACTGGGCGGTCACACTGGCAAGGGCCATGGCAACTTGAGCCTTGCCCTTTACCTTGTAGGGGCCAGATCCTCCCGCCGGCATACAAGGTGACAGAATCTCCGGCTGTAAGGGCTCCGTAACGGTCTTCCGCGAGCGGCGGACTGTGCGGCCTGCACCTGCCATGGCCATGGCAGTTGGTAATGTACCACCAATGGCTGGTACACAAAACTGTTGGTGGTCATCTGTCCCACATGAAGGATCGGCGGCGGCAACTCTGGTATCAGGGGTTCCAGCTGAGCTTGGGATTTCTCCTCAGATCGCAGAGTCCCATCATTGGTCTCATGGGAACACCGAGCCTCTTCTGCGGCCTCAGTCCAGTCTTCCAGGGTCGCTGCAGGAGTAGCTGGTCGCGTAAGGAGTTTCACCCCAGTAGCAAAGAGGCCTTCGAGGCTCTTCATAGGGGTATACTCCACGTAATCCCCTGCGTGGAGATTGTGGCGGACGGGCGGAAGATACGGCCGCTTTACAGAACGGTGGTTCACGTATAATTCTTCTGCCGTTGTTAGGGGAGGTCTGGGGTCCGGGGAGAGTGGCGGTCCCTTAGCTCAACCCACAACCCCTGTCCCTGCCTACTTGCCTCACCCTAGGCTAAAGGCCCTAGGGGGACAACTGGACGACAGTCCCTTGCCTAGCTAGGGAGGCAGGGATAGAGGACAGACTGACGAGAAACACAGAGGAGGGTCAGACGGTCCGAGGTCGATAACAAGAGAGCAGTATCAGGTCAAAAACATAATCCACAAGAATGTCCAAGAAGCTAGCCGCGGTAAAGCACAGAGAGACAAAATAGCATAAACACAGAGAACAAAGCGAGATCCAGGAGCACAGCTGCGATAGGATACCAACAACAGGAGCTCAAGGAAGGCTGGTGACTGCTGGAAGACCAAACAAGCACTGGCAATGAGGTGCAGCAGGAAGGAACCTAAATACAGACGGGACTCCCGCCACAAACCCTGATAGGGGCTGGGAACCTGTCAGTAAGATTAGCCCCAATCACAGAACACCTGGTAAAAACAGGGTGGATGCCAGTGAAAACAGCAAAGCTAGTTTAAAGGGACATGCGCACTGAAATCAGAGTGTGCGTAACTAGGAACGCGAGTTGGGTGCGGCAACCCGCCGCATCCCTAGCAACGGTTCAGGCACAGGGGGACCAGCAGCCGAGGCACGGCGGCCAGACCTGCAGCCGGCCCTGACAGCCGTCTCCTCATCTGCGATAAAACCAACTCCCCGTTCAACACTGAACCACATAAAGGTACCCTTTCTGCGCTCCAGCTTGGGGTCACCGGACCGTGGGTGCTCCAACACCTGCACAACCCACTCCTCTACCAACTTTTTGTATTCCCAGAGGGTCAGGGCGTTCCGAGTGACAGCTTTGGGGATCATCAAATTTTGGCGAAGGGAGTAGTCCTTGCACGGCAGAGAGGGAACTCCTGCCGCCTCCGCGCGTCAGCCGGTGGAGTGAACACCTCAGCGGGCACCTCAACCGACTTCTTAGGCTGCCGGACATGTTGAGAGACGTAGATCTCCTCCGTTCCTTCTCCTCATAGGGGTCGGTGCCCCACACCATGCCTCCCCAGTCAGGGCCTCGCTGTCTTGCCATCTTAATTGCCTGAGTTGCCTCGTCTTCCTCTCGCACTGGAGAAGGGGGCGGAACTACCGGGGAGGAGTCTTCATCGCTAATTCATTGAATTTGTATGCAACGGCGTATAGAGTAACTTATACGTAGCAATAGCATATAATTTATAGGACAAACTACGTAGCAAATGCGTACAAAGCCGAAGCGAATCACCTAATATTCGGATTTGCTTCGCAGCTAAAAATTCCCAAGATTCGATACGAATCAACAAATCGATTCGCTCATCTCTAGTAAGCAGGCATACATTAGCAGTGGTGTGATGAGGCCACCGTCAGCAATGTTAGATATATTCATCAGTCTCAGCCGGAGGAGTGTGAAAGTCCTCACTGATCTATGCCTGATTCATTTTGACAAAAGTGGGGGAGGATAATTTTGTTGATTGGGGTGTGACAATGCCACCTGGCACACTGAAAACCTTCTCTGAGGTTACAATGAGGCTGGACAACATAGTACAGAGAGAGCATACCAGGCCAGTTCCAACCACTATTCCATTCTGCAGTCCATGGGGTCAGGGAACAAACATGGTATGTGCCAGAGAAAGGCCAAAGTCCAAGTAGGTCTGGACCTGGGTGTTAAGGCTGTAGGTCTCCATTTACTGATTTTCATCAGTCTGGCATGGCACACGAAAAAAAAATGCTTCATCATGTTCAAAATACTGAACTGACTGCAGCTGCTGTGGATTCTACCTTTTGTGGTAGCAAAGAAGGTGGGAGGTGGGTAACTTGGTGGGGCGGGCCATAAAGGAGCGGGCATCAGGCATCTAATTGCCGAAAGCTACGGCAAGCTGTGTACACAGTGTATACTGGTAAAACAGCAATTTGGCCTCCTTTTCGGTAACAGGAAAACATTCCCCCATTTTTCTTTTATAGGGATGGTCTAAAAGCATGGCTATTCAGTAATCATAAGATTGCTTGATGGTAATGCAACATACGGAACGCCAATTTGCTATGGGCGACCCTCCCTCCAGGGCCCACTAAGGATGGTAAAACGCTCGCCCCAGGTGTCGGAATGCCGATTGGTATATTGTATGGCCTAAAATGTCTCTGGAGTGTCACAGTGGTCACGGTGCTCCTAACTGGAAGGTGGCTGGACCCCAGGCTTTGGCTCTGGTTGCAATAATAGGAGGAATAATAGAGGGTCGTAGTAATAAGTGAGTCCAGTGAAATCCAACGCAGCTTTACTTAGGCAAACTTGCATCCAGGTAACAAACTTCTGGCTTTATCTTGGTTTCCAGCAGCCTTAGGCATGTGAACTTGGCAGGCAAAAATCATCTGCTATATCTCTGTAGCTCACTGCTGTACTAACTTTCTTTAACTTGGATTTCTTCCAATGCTGCAGTTTTCTGCTTGGTCTGACTTATCTTGTGCCAGGGAAACACCTCCTGGCTGCTGAGGCTGGAATTCCTCTGTCTTTAAGGCCACCAGAGCTGAAGGTGCTCTGGCTGGCAGGACATGTCCTTCCCTTAGCAGGGGTAACTAGAACTAACTGGATCTAACTGGTTCTCCACCCTTACTGCAGGAAATGGGAACAGTCCACTCCTCTCCAAAAGGGGGGTCAGAATGGCAGAGGAAAGGTCCATTCTGGGTAAACCATATAGTAGCTCTGCCTTGTTTTGCTGGTACACCAGGCACATTACATAGTAAAACAGTTGCATAACATTACATTGATATACACATTTTTTGCAGGTCCTGGAATAAAATGCATGGATGAAATTTAGGTTAGCCAACAAGGGTAGTAGCAGGGAGTAAGAGTGGTAACACTACTCTGGGGTGTTACAGTAAGGATATGCTATGCCTCTCAGTAGGTAAGCAAACATACAGCTTACCATGCTTGCCAGTATGCCCGAGGACCTGGCTAAACTGTGGCCAGCAAGACACAGCAGCTGTTTTATTTCCACTATCCCTTGTTGCATCGGGGGGGTGACATTGTTGATGCCACAGTTGTCCCTACTGACAAATCTGGTGGCCTCTTTGAAGGGCCTGAGTATACAACATGCGTCTCTGATTAGCTGCCACTGCTTGACCTCAAGACAACACATGCTCCGTGCTGAGGTGTATTCACCACTTCACGCTGCTTGCATAGGCGCTCCAGCTTATGCAAGGTGGAATTCCAGAGAGTTGTTATGGTGCAATGGCATACCGTTCTATCGCTGCAAGTCCAGAATAAGAATGGCTGAAATGTGAAGACAGTCCTCTGTACATAGCCAGCACCCTCTGCAAGTCACTGTACTTTTCCAAAATTGTTGCACCACTAAATTTATCATGTGCGGCATGCAGGGAGCATGTGTTATTTCCCTCAAATGCAGTCAGCCACAATGTATCTGCCAGTGTCGCTGACGACCTTGCCAGTTTGGAGGCAAACAGCCAGTGAGATGTTTACTGCTTGATGCACTTTAGCAAGTGATCAGCTGTGTGGCTCTCTGAATAAGTCTGATCAGCTCTAACACAGAATGGTACCGCTTCACTTTACACATATGATAGGAGGGAGGGGGAACAGAAGCAACTCTCTGTCCTTCTCCAGTTGAGGATGTTCCTTGAGGAGGATGTGGAAGAGATGGATACATGGGCGTAGCTATAGGGGGTGCAGAGGTAGCAGTTGCTTCCGGGCCCAGGAGCCTGAGGGGGCCCAAAGAACCTTATGCTGCATAAGAAGAGACCAGTATTATAGAAAGTGCATGCTGGTCAAGTTACACCTGTGGCTGGAGGGAAGGGGTTTGGTCAAGATTTTGGCATGGGGGGGGGCCGTTTCAATTTTTGCCCGAGGCAGCACAAAGGCTATATGCTTCCCTTCCCCTGGCCACAAAGCACTGAGGAAAGGGGAGCCCAAGCTGAACTCTTGCACCAGGGCCCATGAGCCTTTAGCTACGCCCATGGGTGGATAA